>JAHNEJ010002878.1:0-229806 GCA_022559845.1 Amorphophallus konjac | reverse complement strand
TAAGGGCGGAAGACTCCGTCTTTGAGTTTCTTGCTGATCCAGTTACGTCCTCGGGGCATACTGAACAGAATACAACAATATTGGCCGTATATGATGAGCCAGCACCCGCTGATGACCAGTATGATGAAACAGAAAATCATGAAACTGAAGAAGATTATATCCCGGGAGGCTTCATTGACTTACAAGATGCCCCGCCCGAGGTCGAAGATGGAGGTCAGGCCACCGTCGATGAGCTTGTGGAAATAAATCTGGGGACCGCAGATGAGCCAAGGCTGACATTCCTCAGTGCACTGCTGGAGCCAGCTACCAGGGAACAATATATACAGTTTTTGAAGGAATTCTGAGACTACTTTGCATGGACATATGATGAAATGCCGGGACTGAGTTCTGATGTGGCACAGCACCGATTAGCAATAAACCCAAAGGCTAGCCCTATAAAGCAGCCTTCCAGGAGAATGCGCCCTGAATTAATAAATCAGATTAACAAAGAGGTTCACAAGCTAATTGATGTAGGCTTTGTTGAAGAAAATCAATACACTACATGGCTAGCCAATATAGTGCCCATAAAGAAGAAGAATGGGCAGATCAGAATATGTGTTGATTTTTGGGACCTTAATAAGGCTTGCCCGAAAGATGACTTCCCAGTACCAATCACTGAAGTGATGATCGATGCGACTACTGGTCATGAGGCCCTATCATTTATGGATGGGTCATCCGGATACAACCAAATCTGGATTGCTGAGGAAGACAGAGTGCACACTGCATTCCGTACCCCGAAGGGGATATTTCACTACAAAAGGATGCCGTTTGGTCTCAAGAATGCCGACGCTACCTACCAAAGAGCTATGACCAAGATCTTTGATGATTTACTCTTTAAGAAAGTAGAGTGCTACATTGATGATTTTGTAGTAAAAACTAAAAGAAGAGAAGACCATTTGCAAGACCTGAGGGTAGTATTCCAGAGGCTGCGCAAATATGAACTCAAGCTGAATCCCATGAAATGCGCCTTCGGCGTGTCCAGTGAAAAATTCCTCGGGTTTATTGTCCGTCATAGGGGCATTGAAATTGACCCATCCAAGATTAAGGCTATCCAGGAGCTCCCTCCGCCAAGGAATCTGTCCGAGCTGAGATCTCTGCAAGGGCGTTTGGCCTATATCCGACGATTTATATCAAATCTGTCGGGAAGATGCCACCCCTTTCACAAGCTCATGATGAAAGATGTGCCGTTCCTCTGGGACGATGGCTGTCAGGAAGCCTTTGAGAAGCTGAAAGAATACCTCAAGACCCCTCCGGTGCTGGGGGCACCAATTAAGGGTAGGCCCTTGATACTGTATATCGCAGCCACATACTGTTCCCTGGGGGCAATACTGGCACAGATAAATGAAGAAGGCAAAGAACAAGCCTTATACTATCTGAGTAGGAGGCTGATTAGAACTGAAGAAGGTTACAGCTACATAGAAAAGACCTGCTTGGCACTGGTCTTTGCTGTCAAAAAGCTCCGACACTATATGTTGTCACATGAAGTCAGATTGATATCTGCAGCAGATCCGCTCAAATATATATTGACTCAGCCAGTACTGAAGGGCCGGTTGGGCAAATGGGCAGTAATCTTGATGGAATTCGATATTACCTATACACCCCAGAGGGCAATAAAAGGACAGGCCGTGGCTGATTTCTTCGCAGAGCATCCTGTGTCAGAAAATGATATGCTAGGGACTGAGTTACCCGATGATGAAACACTCGAGGCTTGCCAGGCTCAGTCAGTTATGTGGCAACTATTCTTTGATGGAGCATCTAGAACAGAGACAGACTCCGATGGAAAGACCAGAATACGGGCCGGGGCCGGTATTGTGCTGAAGTCACCAGAAGGGTAGGTCGTGCATACTTCCTGTTCTATAAACATGCCCTGCACCAATAATGAGGCCGAGTATGAAGCTCTGATAATCGGGCTATATGTCAGTCTCAACATGGGTATCCAAATGCTTCAAGTATTCGGGATGCTGATAATAAAACAGATCCAAGGGGAGTTCGAAGTGCGGAAGCCAGAACTGAGTCTCTACCACCAAGAAGCTGTGCGCCTCATGGTGAAGTTCTACCATATTGAGCTCAAGCATGTGGGCCGTGGACACAATGCCCAGGCTGATGCACTGGCAAAGCTGGCTAGCTCACTAGCAGTTCCGCCAAATAAGACACTGAACATTATCGTCATGAACCGGTGGCAAGTCCCCAGTATGCTGGAAGGGTGCCCCGAAGAAGACGAAGTTGCCACCATCAGCACAGAACAAGCGTCTGATTGGAGACAGCACCTGCTGCAGTGGTTTCTACACCAACAACTGTCGCAGATAAGAGAAGAAAAGATGAAACTCCTAAGAATCAAAGATTCTTATGAACTCAGGAATGGAATTTTGTTCCGAATAATGGCAGATGCACGTAAGAAGATTCTACTCCGCTGTCTGTCCACTGAGGAAGCCTGGCAAGCGATGAAAGAAACACATGCTGGGACAGCAGGTGCCCACCAGGCTGGTCCCAAGATGAAGATAGAAATCAAGAAGCTGGGCTACTATTGGCCCACCATGTTTGAAGACTGTTGTAAATATGCAAAATCATGCCAGAAATTCCAAGAGCATGCTACTGTGCCTAGAAGGCCTCCTACGACTCTGCACCCTACAGTTCCCAGTTGGCCATTTACACAATGGGGAACTGATGTAGTCGGGCCACTGCCGACTTCCTCGACCGGACATAAGTACATACTGGCCATAACAGATTACTTCTCCAGATGGGCGGAGGCTATAGCATTAAGAGAAGTGACTGGTGAACTGGTCACCAGATTCATCAAGCAGAACATTATCTTCCGGTTCGGGATCCCCAGCCGAATAATATCTGACAATGGAAGTCATTTGAGAAATCAGAAGGTCTATCGACTTGCTGAGAAGTATAAGATCGAATGGAGAACCTCCACTCCTTACAATCCACAGGCAAACGGATTGGCAGAAGCTTTTAACAAGACTCTCTGCACCTTGCTGGCCAAGGTCGTCAGTTCTAATAAGAAGAACTGGGAAGAGAAAATGTATGAAGCTCTGTGGGCATACCGCACCGTCTTCAAGACACCTACAGGGTGCTCACCATACTCGCTGGTATACGGCTCAGAGGCAGTGGTTCCGCTAGAGCTGGAAGTCCCGTCACTCAGAGTGGCAGTCCAATACGTCCTGGCCGGTGGCGAACAGACCAATGCAGAAAGAAGACTAGAAGAACTGGCTGAATTGGAGGGGAAGCGCCTCCGAGCCCAGAAGAGTATCCAAATGTATCAGGCCTGCATGGCCACTGCATTCAACAAACTCGTAAGAGGACGAGAATTCAAGAAAGGTGACCTCGTCATGGTCAAGAAAAAAGAAGTCATGGCGTCCAACCCAAAAGGAAAGCTGAATGCTAACTGGGAAGGTCCGTATGTGATACAGAGGGTCTACGAAGGAGGGGCCTACGTGGTTGTTAACCATCGAGGGGAAATCCAATTCTCCCCACTCAACGGAAGACATCTAAAGCTGTATCATGCGGCACAACCGGCATTCCCCGAGTGATCAGCCAAAGCTACCCCTTTCCCGGTCTAGTGGCACTCCATCCTAATTGAGCTACCCTTTTCTTGGTATAGCGGCACTCCGCCCTAGCCAAACTACACCCCTTTCCTTGGTCTAGCGGCACTCCGCCCTAGCCAAGCTACCATTTCTTCATCTAGCGGCACTCCGCCCTAGCCGAGCTACCCATTTCCTTGGTCTAGCGGCATTCCGCCCTAGCCAAGCTACACCATTTTCCCGGTCTAGCGGCGCTCCGCCCTAACCGAGCTACCCATTTCTTGGTCTGGCGGCACTCCGCCCTAATCGAGCTACCCATTTCTTGGTATAACGGCACTCCGCCCTAGCCAAGCTACACCCATTTCCCGGTCTAGCGGCACTCCGCCCTAACCGAGCTACCCTTTTCTTGGTATAGAGGCACTCCGTCCTAGCCAAGCTACACCACTTTCCTTGGTCTAGCGGCACTCCGCCCTAGCCAAGCTACCATTTCTTCATCTAGGGGCACTCCGCCCTAGCCGAGCCACCCATTTCCTTGGTCTAGCAGCACTCCGCCCTAGCCAAGCTACACCCTTTTCCCGGTCTAGCGGCACTCCACCCTAACCGAGCTACCCTTCCCTTGGTCTAGCGGCACTCCGCCCTAACCGAGCTACCCCTTCCTTGGTCTAGTGGCACTCCGCCCTAGCCGAGATACCCTTTTCTTGGTATAGCGGCACTCCACCCTTGCCAAGCTACACCCTTTTCCCGGTCTAGCGGCACTCAGCCCTAACCGAGCTACCCTTTCCTTGGTCTAGCGGCACTCCGCCCTAACCGAGCTACCCTTTCCTTGGTCTAGGGGCACTCCGCCCTAACCGAGATACCATTTTCTTGGTATAGCGGCACTCCGTCCTAGCCAAGCTACACCCTTTTCTTCGTCTAGCGACACTCCGCCCTAGCCGAGCTATCCCTTTCCTTGGTCTAGCGGCACTCCGCCCTAGCCAAGCTACCCTTTCTTCATCTAGCAGCACTCCGCCCTAGCCGAGGTACCCATTTCCCGGTCTAGCGGCACTCCGCCCTAGCCCAGCTACACCCTTTTCCCGATCTAGCAGCACTCCGCCCTAACCGAGCTACCCTTTCCTTGATCTAGCGGCATTCCACCCTAACCAAGCTACCCTTTCCTTGGTCTAGCGGCACTCCGCCCTAACCGAGATACCCTTTTCTTGGTATAGCGACACTCCGCCCTAGCCGAGCTACCATTTTCCCGGTCTGGCGGCGCTCCGCCCTAACCGAGCTACCCATTTCATGGTCTGGCGGCACTCCGCCCTAACCGAGCTACCCATTGTTTGGTATAACAGCACTCCGCCCTAGCCAAGCTACACCCATTTCCGAGTCTAGCGGCACTCCGCCCTAACCAAGCTGCCCTCATCTTAAGCTGGTGGCATTCCGACCTGTCACCCTCTAAAAAGGGAGAGAAAGAGAATGAAAGAAAACAAAAATGGGGGTTTAAAAATAGAGATACCCTGCCAGACTTGCTCCTATATTAGGGACAAGTGCAAAAATGGCCTAAAACCCAGCTGTGGTGAAAACCCGAAAGGGCACTGCAGGCAAAATCGGGTACCCCGCCACGTGAAAACCCGAAAGGGCGCGTGGGCAAAAGCAAGAGGGGGCTGGCTCCGGCGAAAACCCGAAAGGGCGCTTGGGTCGGTAATGTGGTGATTCCAAAGAAAGCCTCACCTCCCACCATAAAGCTCCTCGTCGATCGACCGGCGCCTTGCCCGATCAACGATTAAACCCATCCGGAATGGACCTTACGTCTATTCTGTTGAAGCCGTCATGCATTGCTCGAGAAAAATTCCCTCGATAATAAGCCCACCTCGGGATAGACCTTCCGTATGTTCTGATAAAACACTTCCACTTGTTTCTGTCTAAGACCCACAACAATGAAACCCTGTCAGGTTTAGACCTTACGTCTATCCCGATGAAACCTATGAAATCCTTGCATTGGTATAAACCCAGTACTGAAACCTGATACTGATCGACCGGCACATTGCCCGATCAACAATAAAACCTTGTTCGGTTTAGACCTTACATCTATTTCGACTAAATCTACAGTCTCTTTACATCCCGCCGTGATGAAACCTGCTGTTGATCGATTGGCACACTGCCCGATCTATGATGAAACCTATCCAGTTTAGACCTTCCGTCTATCCTGATGAAATCCATGAACTCCTTGCATTGGTATAAATCCAATACCGATGATGAAACCCGCCATTGATCGATTGGCACCTCGCCTAATATCAATGATGAAAACCCTATCCAGTTTGGACCCTACGTCTATCCTGATGAAACATATGAAATCTTTGCGTTGGTATGAGCCAATACCAATGATGAAACCTGCTATCGATCGGTTGGCACACCGCCTGATCGACGCTAAAACCCATCCAGGGTAGACCTTCCGTCCGCTCTGACATAGCACAACACTGCTCTTTGAATCTATTCAGACCCTCCGTCTGGATAGATCATGAAACTCTATTCCTTTGCGTTAATGTTAAACCCCACATTAACGATGAAACTCATATTCTCAGCAAACGGCCTCGTGCCCGAGCTGCTACTTATATCCTCTGAATCAATTCGGACCTTTCATCTGGATAGAGCATGAAATCCTACTTCCCTTTGCATTGATGTTGACACCCACATCAATGATCGTGTGTCCACAATAAACATATGGCGCCATGGTCCATAGAATGAAAGTTCTGGTCCCAGAAGAGACAATGAAAAAGGAAAAGAGAAAGAAAACGACAAAAAAAAGTATATATATAAAAATGGGGTTGAAAATGGAGATACCCCGCCAGACTTGTTCAGGCATTCTGGACAAGGGCAAAAATGGCTAAAACCCAGCTGTGGTGAAAACCCGAAAGGGCACTGCAAGCAAAATCGGGTACCCCGCCACGTGAAAATTTGAAAGGACGCGTGGGCAAAAGCAAGAGGGGGCTGGCTCCGGTGAAAACCCGAAAGGGTGCTTGGGTCGGTAATGTGGTAATTCAGAAGTCCCATGCCAACCGGCACGTTGCCTTCGCCTCCCCTTCACTGATGAGGCCTTCCGTCGGTCATCTGGCTCTATGCCCCGTCGATGATAAAGCCTTTCCGGGGTAGATCTTACGTCTACCCTGATGAAATCTACATATCCTCTTTTCACATGTCCCACCGACAATAAAACCTGTCCCCATTCTGATAAAGCCTGGCCAGTTCAAACCTTACGTCTGTCCTGGTCAAGCTCCTAAAATCTTCCCTTGAGCGATCGGCTCCTTGCCCGGTCAACAGTTGAAACCCTACCAGAATAGACCCTACGCCTATCCTGATGAAACCTATGTATTTCTTGGCAAAGCCCCACCCGCCATAAAACCCGCTGGAATAGACCTTACGTCTGTCCTGACGAGACCTACACCTCTACATACGTCCCACCGTTGATCGACCGGCACCTCGCCCGATCAATGATGAAATCCTCTGTCCGGTTTAGACCTTACGTCTATACTGATGAAACCTATGAAACTCTTTGCGTCGATATAAGCCCCATATCGACGATGAAACCAACCACTGATCGACTGGCACCTCGCCCGATCAGTGATGAAACCATGTCCAATTAAAACCCTGCCAGTTTAGACCTTTTGTCTATTCTGATGAAACTTATAACACTTTCTTTGCATCGATATGAACCCAATATCGATGATGAAACTAGCTATTGATCGACCGGCACCTCGCCCGATCAATGATGAAATCCTATCCAGTTCAGACCCTACGTCTGTCCTGATGAAAACCGCGCACCCTTCAATATCCCACCTGCGATAACCTCTACCCAGTCTAGACCTTACGTCTACTCTGATGAAACCTATAAAACCCCTTTGCATCGATATAAACCTAATATCGATGATGAAATCATATACTGGTCGATTGGCACATTGCCCCGACTAGCTTTGAAACCTGCCCGGGATGGACCATTCACCCGTTCCGGATAATGCTCTGAGCCTCTTCGTTCACATTCCTGCAAACCGTCTCCCTTGCGGCACATATGGCCAAAGAAGGACGTTTGCTACCAACAACAGAATTCGGGTTAAAGCACCCCCCCCCGGAGGCCGTCACGCGGTGGAGCGAGTTCCCCATCCTTTCTTTGAAGGGGTGGACGCTCTCCTGCCAGATACGAGCCGTTCGTATGAGGGACTGCTAGAACCACTACCCCACTTCCCAAAGTGATGAAACCACATAGAAAAGACAAACCACATATGAGACTGGTATAAAGATTCCTTTCCATTGAATAAAAAAGGGAATACAAGAAGGGCCCCTGAGGGGGGAATTGTATTACAAAAAGGGGGAAACAGATATTCACGGGCGCCGGAATATGTCCTCGAAGGCCAGAAGCCCTACATGCGGGGCAGCCCCCAGCTCATGAAGTCGAGCCTCCTCCTCCTGTAGCCGAGCAGACTCGTCCTGAAAGGATGCCACCTGCCCCTCCAACAGAGCTACTTCCTCCGCAAGCTGCGGCCGAGAAGTTGTTATCTGCGGCAGTTCAGCCCGGAGGTCAAACAGTTCAGCCTCCAGGATGGTTATCCGGCTGCGCACGAACTGCTCCCGCTGCGCCAGAGACTGCAGTTGGCATTGGCGCTCCTGAAGAACAGAGTCCGTCTTCTCCAGCTCAGATTTGCACTCCTTCCTTTGCAACTTCAAAGCTGCCAGTCTGTCAGACATAATATGTGCCAAGAAGTCCCGGCGATGTATGAACTTTAACAACAATAGAACCCGCTGGGCCCATATTTCCATGGGACAGCCCATCGCCTGTAGACCAGCAGTGAAACGCTCGGCTATCTCCTTCAGCCGCAGATAAGTCAGTCCGGGCTGGGACTCCACCAGCTGGCGCAGCATGTCCAGATTTTGCCAGACAAAACTCTCGGATGAAGCGAAGCCAGGAGAAGGAACTGGAGCTACTTCGAAAGTCACCTCGCCGTCAATGTCTGCCCACAGTGCAACATCGGCTGAGAGGACGAAGATGGCAAATCTGTTGGAAGAACCGGTCGGTCCCTCTCTGTGCTCTCCTGTTGAGCTGAAGACTCCTCCTCTACCGCTGTCTCGGGAGCTATGGCTTGAACATCTGCGGAGGGAGAACCAATAAATGATGGAGCTATCTCTTCATGAGTCTTCTGAATAAGGGCTTCATCTTCAGCTACTTTTTCTGATAATGGGGACGAAGGGTCCCTAGCCTGTAGAGGCAGAAGTCCAGTCTCTATAGCCACTGTTGCAAGGACTGCTGACTCGGGCGCAATTGACATTACGGCAGCCGGTATAAAGGCGGAGCTTCTGGCTGGGTCTGCTTCGGCTCTAAACTCTGAGGCCCTCACAGGGATGGAAATTTCTCCTGATGATCCCAAATCCAGTGATGTTAAGTCAGTTGAAGATTGTATTCTCACTGGCACGGGGCGAATAACCTCAGAAATTTCCATGCAAGTTGAAGGTAAAGCAGGGATGATGATCAAATCTGCAGATGAGACATCCATGGAGACTGCGGCCGCATCGGAGCTGGTAGTGACAGGGTCCTGAGGACAAAGCAGAATGATCCTCATCAATGGATGGAAGAAAATAAATAGAACAGCAAACAAAAAAGAAGCTTACCTTTAAAGTGGGGTCTATATCCTCAAGATGAGACAAAAGAGGAGAAAGCTCCGTAGTTGAAGCAACAAATGGAGGGGTTATGTCGACCTCAGTGTCGAGCCCGGCAAACTCCTCTTGCAATTCCTCCTCAGAAGATAGCCTCAACAGTTTAGGAGGCTGAAAGGGCGGGAGGCCTTTTGCAAATACAGGCAGGGCTTCTGATTTTTGGATTTCCTCCTCGCTGCCGCTGAAGGTCACTTCGTCCTCATTATCAGGGACGGTCTCGGAGCTGCCCGAGGATATCTCCACTCTAGCTATGTGCTGCGAGGTCACCTCTAGAGCATGCCGGGATGCGGACCGGGTGATTATACGTCTGGCCGGGACAGGACTCTGTTTTATTTGAGTCCTTTCACTTTCCTGCGGCTGAGACGACTCTCCCGCTGCTATCGTAGCCCCAGTCGGCTCCCTGACTGTCACCTCAACAAAAGGGGAACTCTGAGGGATATAATGAAAAAGAATAACAACAAAAGTATAAAGAGAAAAGATGAGAGAGCACATTTACCCTCCTCCTCGCCAGCCGGGGTAGGAGAAGGCAGCCTCGTGTCCCTTTCCACAGGCACTGCAACCTGCTCCGGGGCTGTATCAGATAAAGAGAAGCTCAATCTCGAAGGACGCCTTAAAAAGAACAGTCAAGAAAACAATGAAGATTGCATCTGCAAGATATTTACCGCTACTCTCGGCAGGTTCCTGAGCAGCCTCCCTCTGAGACCTGAACTCGTCAAAAGAGGGGATGTCTGGAAGAGGGGTCCCGGCGTCCGTCGCAACTGGAGCTGACTGCTGGACCCGAACAACTTTGGCCCTCTTGGCCTTGACAACTGCAGCTTTCACCACAGAAGGCTTCCTCTTCTTGCCCGGAGGCAGGGGAGTGGTCGTAGGTGCCGCTGCAGGGATTTCAAAGTAAGCAGGTTTCTCAGCTTGAGCGATAATCTTCCTGTAAAGTCCCTGCCGTTTTATGTCCGGTCTATCTGTGCAAAACACAAGAAGGACAGTCATAGTCGACAGCTGCAGAACACAACAATAAAAGAAAGACGCCATGAGCACACAGGAAAGGTCATACCTGCTGGGCCGTCATAGAAGGTGGAAAGCGGCCAATACAGATAAGCCACCTCCTTCGAGCGGGAAGCAGCCTCCTTCACGAGCCAGCATACGTCACCTATGGTCTGGCATTTCTCCGTCAAGGCAGCTAAATCTTTGTGTCCGTGGAAGTCAAGGCAATGAAACAGGCCGAGGTAATCCATGCACCAGCCGTCGACATAATGAAAAGAAATAAAAAGTGGCTTATTCAGAATGCCAGCTATCGGGTTCTCTACTGACAGCCCGTGAACATTCAGCAGCACGAAAAGCCAAGAAGTGTGCTGATAATATGTGTTGGTGCGGTCTTCCCTCCGCACAAATGTCCGATAAGGGTGAAATCTGTCTACCGGGCCCCTCCAGGGGGCTGCTGTCGGGAGAGGCTCCTCCGGGGGAAATGGATACTGCACCTCCACATGAATACTCCCTATGTGGCCCAGCTGCCTCAGGTCCTTTGTAAAAGCATCTTCATTGATCTCAGAAAATACAGGAGTGGGTATTTCAGAGCCTTCCTCTTTTAAGGACCGACGCCTGGCGATATATGTGTCCGCCTCCCTCGGATGCTGTGAATAGAGCCTTTTCAGATGAACCTCATCAATTTCAAATACAGGCCCTGATTGCCGCTTTAAGAAAGAGCGCTCGGCCACATCCCAGAAGGCGCCTCTGCCATCCTTATAAAAATTGGTGCGGGTATTCCACCATTTGATGTATTCTGATGTGACCCGGGGAATACGATTAGAAACGGTCGGGACCCTGAAAGTTACGCCCTCTCGGCGATGAAAGAAATCCCACCATATCCGACCGTCACTGGCAATGGAGGACCCATGCTTGGCACGGCTGTCCAAAGGGAACTGAGCAGCTGATGAAGGAATATGCTGATCGTAGCCAAAGTTTCTGCTGAAACGGAATGGGTAATAGGGCTCCAAGATGAGCAAGCCTCCCTTCCTGAAGACCAATACACTGGGTCGGATAGCCATAGCCCACCTTACCAGTTCTGGTTCTAATATGGGCCGGGTGGCATTGGCCCCCGAAACAGGATGGACATAAACTTCTACCTCCTCCATTCTGCATTCCCTCTGAGGGTCTACTAAAGGAGCCAAACCTGCTGCCAAGCTCCAGAAATGAATGCTACCAGGAGCATCTACAGGCACTTTTGTCAACCGGCCCCTGATCTTAAACAGCTACTCTGAGAAAAGACCAGGTTCGGCGCTAGCAAACTCAATCATCCGAGGGAGCAGTGTGTCTGACTGCAAAGTTCTCGGGGCCAGCTCGGGGAAAATGCTGCAAACCCAAGCATTGAAGAAATGAAATGGACCTACAGTCCGTAAGGAATGGGGAACCCGATGTCTATGTAAATCTCCCAGCGATTTGTAAATTAAACACAAAGCCGCCGGGCACAGAGACAGTCTCATCCCCCAGGCCATCTGACAGGCCGGATATATAGCCTCCGGTCTGATAGTCGTCTCGTCCCCTTGGGGGAGAGCGAAAGTGCACTTCCAGAAGGTCAGATAAGCTGCATAATGAGTAATGGGGTCAACCCCTGCTGGGTTCGGGCCATCTACACCTGCTCGGCGCAGTGAAGCCGGCAATGCTGATTTATAACGAGGGGCCCAGATCTGCTTACTGGGAGTCGGTCCCACGGAAGGGAAGTCTGTATACTTCAAGGGACCCCCGAAGAAGTACTGTATCCACTGTCCTACACGGACTCTCAACCTGCTGCTCTTTTCCGGGGTTGATATCCTTTGGAAGATCCCCTGCTATAGGCCAGACAAATGGTCCGATAAGCCTTCATCAAGTACCGGTATGCGTAGCCAAAGGAATATCTGCCCTCTCCATCAGAGGCGTCCTTTACAGAGTCGTCTAGACAGACCTCCTCATATGGCTCCCCATCTATAGGCAGGCCTGAAAGCTGCGCAAGACTCCAAAGATCGAGAGAAGTCTCGCCTTCTGCTGTATAGAACGTATTAAACTGTGGGCAGAACACTTCAAGCATGCCGCAACATAATCCCCGAGAGATAGGATAGCGGAACCTGGAGGCAAATACACTATGATATACCCCAGCTCTAATCAGTAAAGGGGCGTATTCCTTCAAGACAAATTCTGTAAACTCCACTGCTCCTACCCTGAAGAGATGGGCGTCTGTCACTTTAGCATCTCCAAACCAATCGGCAGCTAGCTGATATTTAAATTGAACGGCCAGACAGTTCAGAATAAATGGCTCGTCCCTGTAACCCCACTTCACAGGAGCTAGAAAAAGTCCAAAGTTGGGCTTCTCCCGATGGACACGACCGGCTGCATGGTCCCACCTTGCTGGGGTAAACTCTGGAGCCCGGGTCAACATCTTGTTCTCAGGCTCTAATTCGGAAATGCCCAGCATGGCATTCCAGTCCCTCTGCTCGCCTGGGAGATATATAGCTCAGGCTCGATAAACAGAACCCTTCATGCTGTCTCTGTCAGCCAGTATTGCCGCTTCCATATACCGAGCAAGCAGGAAATCCCTCATTCCGCCTATGGTGAAGGTCCGGATAAATGGCAGCAGATGGCGATCCTTCGGCAGGTCCGGATGATAGTCGGCAGCCCTTCTGAAATCAATCCCTTCTGTGGAAGAATAGACTCCGGAAGACGGCACTGTGTCAGTCTCGGAATCAGAGGACTCATCAACAATGGCAATCTGGTTATAGCCGAAGCTCAGACTATTCACATTCAGCCAGTTGACTGAAGCCCGAGATATGTCCGGCTGAGCCGATGAACTCGCTCCCACAGTCATGGAAGCCGCAGCAGAAGAGTCGGAAGCCATGTCAGTGACTGCAATCAAGAAAAGATGAAAATAAGCATCGGAAAGATGAAGGAGCATGTGAGGATTAAATAAATAGTTCCAATTAAATGTCGGCAGCATCTCCTCTTGTCCGGGGTCTGCCCAAGAAAAAATAGGGAGTCACCCACCAAGAGGGAGTGATCCCGAGCATAAAATGGGACTCAATCCCACGTAATGAACTTACCCGAGAATGAACGGGTCAAAAAGGGGGGAGGCGACAAGGCTCTCGGAGGGGGGAGCTCACCACCGCCGCCGAGATGAAGAGAGAGAAGGGATAGGTAAGAAATGAGGTAAAAACCCCTCTCGGGGGGTTAAAAAGAAGAGGAAGGAGAGGCTTCTCGGCGCGAAGGGAAGCGCGTCGAGAACCCTCCGTCGACCGTAAGAAAGGAGGCACGCCGACAACATGCCGCGCCGAGAAGCCCACTGAAGACCCCCCACACCGAGAAGGCCGCGCCGAGACGCTGGCACCGACAACAAGCCGCCGAGAAGCCCCGCGCCGAGAAGGGTCATACCTCGCACCGAGAAGCCCAAGGCAAGGCCAAGAAGGCTCCAAAGTGCCGACGATAAAATCAGAGGATATGGAGATGAAAAACATGAAAATGAAAGATACATGTGCATAATATTGCTACAGCAACATGATTAAGCCAAAGAACAATGTCAAAGAGAAATGAAGGAAGATGCCCTCGAATGATGAAAGGCACCTGCAGACCCCGTGCCGCTTATTCTGCGCTTACGCCGCCCGCAGGTGGGGGGCATTTGTTGACACCTTGAAAATGAGCGAGGGCAGAAACAGAATTGAAAGGAAGATCAGACCAATAGTGAAAGATCAATGACGAAGTTCGTCAACCATCTACCCGGCTGAAGTCCTTTCCGGGCCAAGCTGATGTCCGATGCCATTGTCAGTCAGACGACGGCACTGATGAAATAGCAGTCACCTGGCTGAAGTCTTTCCAGGCTAAAGCTGATGTCCGGTCTTGTCACCGTTCCGGTGACGATGCCAATGAAATGATGTCCGATTTTGTCATCATTCAGATGGCAACGCCGATGAAACCCCGGTCTACCGACTGATGAAAAAACCTATGAATGATCTCAATAGAAACTATGTCACCAATGGAGGGCCCTTTTGGGTGCTGATGCACTTGAAGGACCAATAAGAGGCCTAGTCTAAAAGGCCTAAGTGGGCCTATAAAGTGGCGCCGGGATCCTCTTGTCGAAGCCCAAAAGCCGCGCCGAGAAGCGGAAGTCCTGCGCGTCGGGAAGCCCCTCAGTTGAGGCGCGCCGTGACAGGCCTGCCGAGAAGATACAAAATACAGTTATAAAACCCCCTTCCCCTCGAGCAAGAAAGGAGGAGGATCATCACCACCGCCAGAGAG
Source organism: Amorphophallus konjac (assembly GCA_022559845.1). NCBI lineage: Eukaryota > Viridiplantae > Streptophyta > Magnoliopsida > Alismatales > Araceae > Amorphophallus > Amorphophallus konjac. The sequence continues at coordinate 215,308 of JAHNEJ010002878.1, read as the reverse complement.
ACAGTAGAAGAGAGAAAAATGATAGAGAAAAGAGAGAAGAGACCAACAGAGCAAGAGAGAAAAAAAAAAGAGAAGAAGAGGAAGAAGAGAAGAAGCTCCAGGTGGGCAGCAGGGGAGGGAGAGGAGTCAATGCTCCGCCCTCCCCCCCATGTTTTCTTTTCTTCTCTATGTAGTCTTACGAGTCTTACCTCGATTTATCAAATGTAGCCGGGATATCCCGGCCTTCGTTCTATTTCCCTTTCCCTCATTCCCCCTTTTTTGATTGGTGTGAGTTTGGGATGATGCAATGGAATGAAATGCTTTGATGGCCCGTGTGGGCGTTTCCCCGTTTTCTTTCTTCTTCCTTACATGTATCTATGTTTCTGGTTCAACTGAACGTGGAATGATGAAGCCTTCCCATCTCTGGTTTCTCTCGAATGAGTGCTGCTCAATGTCTTGAATGATCGTTCTGATGCTTCAGGTTTCTCTGCTCCGATTGTTCTTCCTGGAGGAACGTCGAAGGAAGAGTCCCAATCTTCACACCCATGGATTATTGGACTCTATCCTCTCACCCCTTCAGTGATGCCTACACTGGGTAGTCTCCCCATCTTTCATTCCATTTGTTTCCTTTTCTTAAGCCATTAAGGTCGCCCCAGGAATCAGGGACAGTTATCCCTTGGTTTCCCTGGACGGCCGGCGATAGAAAAACATATCTCCATGGATTTTAAATGGGTGATGATCTCGAGCCCTCCATAAACTTCGCCTTCTAGTGATCCCCTGGCACTGCCCAGCAAACCCCTTGGCTTCCCCCCTCATTTGCATCCTAAATTCCCAGCCATTACCTGAATCCCAGAAAGAAATCTCAAAAACAGGGTGCCGTAAAACCCAAAACCCTCTCGGCACCATCTCCCTTCTCGGTCCCGTGCACAGTAAAAGGGCTGAACAGTTCTCGGCGCGGTCTTTCTGGCGTCGAGAACCCTAACCCCTTGCCTCCTCATCCGCGCCGGGAACCTAGCCCTCACCGAGAGCCCGTCTCCTGGCTTTCTTGCCTGCGCCGAAAGCCTCTTCTCCGTCGCGCCGGAAACCCCTCACATTGAGCTGCGCCGATAAGCTCCCCGGCCCTTTTGTCTTCGCGCCGAGAAGCTCGCGCCGGGGGCTCCTCTTTGGCTTCTCTTCATCACGCCGGGAACCCAGGCCCTCTCACCTTGGCGCCGGTAACCCCCGGTCTTCTTGCCATTGGCGCCGGGAGCCCCCTGTCCTCCTCTTCATCGCGCCGGGAACCCCGGCCCTCTCACCTTGGCCCCGGGAACCCCTGGCCTTCTTGCCATTGGCGTCGGGAGCCCTGGCCTTCCCATTTTTAGGTCATGCCGAGAGCCCGTGCCCATTCAGAGTGCGCCGAGAGCCTAATCTGCCACCCAACGAACCCCAACACCCAGAGCAAACCGATACAGGGATATTCGTGGATCACCAGATATGTCCCGGGGATAAAATTAAAGGGAGTCAGACTCCCTTATGTTCCATCAGTTCGTGTCGGGATTACGACAACCCACCCCCTTTTTAGCTCCGGTGAGCTCTGCCAATGCATGAATGCCACCAGCTCTTATAAGGGAAGAGTCAAATATTGCCCCAAGGCATACATGTGTAATGCGAGAGGTTCGGCCTCTCTATCTCTCGGCTTTCATCCCGGCACTCCGTGGGTGATAGCCTATTCTCCCCTGGGCATAACCCAGATTATGGGGAGATACTGTCGAAATGTTGATCGATGCTTTAAAACCCCATCGTGGTTACAGCTCAGTCTGCCTGTGATTTAAATCCGCTTTCTCCCCTTTCCCCTACACCCAGTTTTTGAACCACTGATCGTCTGTTTCTGTGGTTGATGTTATTATCTTACCCGCCTTCTTGGCCCTGGTATGAAGTTTAAAATGGTGCATATGAATATCTGTTTGCCTTATAAGGCCTCCTATTTTGGCGTTTAATCAAGGGTTGTCCTTCTCAGGAAGTGCGTAATTAACGTCATAGCCTTTATGGTATGGCGGACTTTTGGTCCCGACTCGGACTTCACAATCGACTGACCAAGTCAAGTCGAGCGCACAATGAAATCGTCACACATGTGACTGGCACGCCAATTAACCAAACCAATAAATCAATAAATAAAACAAATAAAAATCAAACAAGATAGCCAGAAGAAAAATCCCGCGTCCACACTAGTGCCGACGGGGTGTCGGGGGCTGACCTGATTTGTTGGTCTCTTTGTCTCTTCATCAGTGCCGACAGGGTGCCGGGAGCTGACATGGTTTGTTGGTCACTTTGTCTCTTCATCAGTGCCGATGGGGTGTCAGGGGCTGACATGGTTTGTTGGTCTCTTTGTCTCTTCATCAGTGCCGACAGGGTGTCGGGAGCTGACATGGTTTGTTGGTCTCTTTGTCTCTTCATCAGTGCCGACGGGGTGCCGGGAGTTGACATGGTTTGTTTGTCTCTTTGTCTCTTCATCAGTGCCGACAGGGTGTCGGGAGCTGACATGGTTTGTTTGTCTCTTCTTCTCTTTGTCAGTGCCGACAGGGCGTCAGGAGCTGACGTGATATGTTGGTCTCTTCTTCTCTTCATCAGTGTCGGCGGGGTGTCGGGAGCTGACCTGGTTTGTTAGTATCTTTGTCTCTTCATCAGTGCCGACAGGGTGTCGGGAGCTGATGTGATATGTTGGTCTTTTCTTCTCTTCGTCAGTGCCGACAGGGTGCCGATAATTGACGTGGTTTATTGATCTCTTCTTCTCTTCATCAGTGTCGACAGGGTGTCGGGAGCTGACGTGATATGTTGGTCTTTTCTTCTCTTCGTCAGTGCCGATAGGGTGCCGAGAACTGACGTGGTTTATTGATCTCTTCTTCTCTTTATCAGTGCTGACAGGGTGCCGGGAGCTGACATGGTTTGTTTGTCTCTTTGTCTCTTCATCAGTGCCGACAGGGTGTCGGGAGCTGACAGGGTTTGTTTGTCTCTTCTTTTCTTTGTCAGTGCCGACAGGCTGACGCGGTTTGTTTGTCTCTTCTTCTCTTTGTCAGCACCGACAGGGCGACGAGAGCTGATGTGGTATGTTTGTCTCTTCTTCTTTTCATCAATGCCGACAGGGCATCAGGAGCTGACGTTGTTTATTCATTGGCATGGGGTTAGTGCCAAAGCAAGGGTCTCTTTGTTCATGGAACTAGACGAAAGGTCTGGGCACTAGTCTTATGCGTCAGTGGGACTGAAAATATTTTGATCTCTGGCGGGACTTGACGAGTCGACATCCCTCGAAGGCTTTGATGATGATTTTTCTCTCTTCTTTTTTTTTCTTCTCTTTTTTTTTCTATTCTTTTCCCTTCTCTTTTTTTCTCTTCTTCTTCTCTTTTTTTTCTTCTTCTTTTCTTTACCTTCTCTTTTTCTTCTTCTCTTTTTTTTTCTTCTTTTTTTCTTCTCTTCTTTTTTTTCTTTTTTTTTGAACTACTTTGGATAGCTGTCGGCACAGACGCCGATAATGAGATAGCTGTCGGCTAAATGCCGATAATAACATAGCTGTCGGCTAAACGCCGATAGTTAGATAGCTATCGGCCAAGGGCCGATAATTTAAAGCTGTCGGCTCAGGGGCCGATGATTAGAAGCTGTCGGCTCAGGGGCCGATAATTGAAAGCTGTCGGCTCTGGGGCCGATAATTAAAAGCTGTCGGCTCTAGGGCCGATAATTGAAAGCTGTCGGCTCAGGGGCCGATAATTGAAAGCTGTCGGCTCTGGGGCCGATAATTGAAAGCTGTCGGCTTAGGGCCGATAATTGAAAGCTGTCAGCTCAGGGGCCGATAATTGAAAGCTGTCGGCTCTAGGGCCGATAATTGAAAGCTGTCGGCTCAGGGCCGATAATTGAAAAGTGAGCCACGAGGGCAGAGAGGAGGGTTTATTCCTTTAACGATCTGGACGGTGGGTCCAAATTGAAAGGGGTTCGTCGCCCGAAGGGACGGGGAGGAGAGTTTGTTGATTCGACAAGGATGTTCATCACCCGGAGGGACGGGGAGAAGAACTTGTTGATTCAATGGCCTGGACGGGAGGTCAAAATCAAAAGGGGTATTCGTCACCCGAAGGGACAGAGAGAAGAGTTGGTTCATGTAACGACCTGGATGGAAGGTCCAAATCAAAAGGATTGTTCGTGACCCCGAAGGGACGGAGGGGTGGTCAAGTCGCTGACACGGGCTAGTGTTAGCGCAAGGAAAAGGGGATGATTCCTTACCCGAATGGCAGGCTCGGGCCAGGGTGAAAGGTTGTTTCGTTCTTTAATGCACCGGGGGTACCAGCTATATGAAGGGTCTTTTAATTCTTTGGCTGGACGGAAGGCCCGAACCAGAGTGGAGAGAATTCTTTCTGTTCTCCGGCTGGACAGTAGGTCCGAGCCAAAGTGGAAGGATCTTTTTGTTCTCTACCTGGACGGAAGGTCTGATCTAGAGTGGAGAGAATCTTTTGCTCTCTAGTCGGACGGAAGGTCCGATCCAGAGTGGAGAGAATCTTTTTAGTTCTCTAGCCGGACGGAAGGTCCGATCTAGAGTGGAAACGATCTTTTTGTTCTCCGGTTGGACGGCAGGTCCGAGCCAAAGTGAAAGGATCTTTTTATTCTCTAGCCGAACAGAAGGTCCGATCTAGAGTGGAGAGAATTCTTTCTGTTCTCCGACTGGACGGCAGGTCTGAGCCAAAGTGAAATGATCTTTTTGTTCTCTAGTCAGACGGAGGGTCCGATCTAGAGTGGAGAGAATCTTTTGCTCTCTGACTGGACGGCAGGTCCGAGCCAAAGTGAAAGGATCTCTCTTTTATTCTCCAACCGGACGGAAGGTCTGATCTAGAGTGAAAGGATCTATTTGTTCTTTGGCTGGGCGACAAGCCTACACCAAAGTGAAAGGATTTGATGTTCTTCAATGCGCCGGGAGTACCGGCTGTGAAATCTGAACCCGGGAAAGTGGGCCACGAGGGCCGGAGTTGATGTTGCAGAAGTAGGCCGCGAAGGCTGCAATTGGGGAAGTGGGCTATAGAAGCCGAAGTTGGGAGGTTAGCAGGCCGTAGAGACAGGAAGTATGCCATGGGGGCCAATGGTTGGGTTGCACGAGCCGAAATCGGAAAGGCAGGCTACAGAAGCTGAACTTTAGTTTTTTTTAACTATTATTTCCTTTATTCAAGCATGCAGGCATTCATCAGCAAGCATTCATCAGCAAGCATTCATCAGCAAGCATAACATAGAAATAAATAAGACAGCTCCCTCTATAGGGAATAGGATAGGGACATCGCCCATAATTCGTAGACACGGTGCGGGCCACAAAGCATAACTGAGGGGTGGTGCGCCCGTCAAGAGGATATCGCATGTCTTGCATGCACAGCTTAAATTCACGTATTTCACCTGAGGTAATTCTCTATGGAGTGGAGGAGTAAACGTGTGAGCAAAAGGCCCTAAACATAGGGATATGCAGGTTTTCTAAGCACCACTCGAGGGTTACCCTAGCGCCTACACATGGGTTTCAGGCTCTCGATTTTGGTAGCTTCACACAGCCCCCATTTGTTTATTTTGGTAGCGGATTTCACCGTTCGGCGCGAGTCTCCTCATGTGTCTCAATGGGGATTCCCGACTACTAGGATTCATCCTTATCATAATTTTATTACGGATTTCACCATTTGACGCGAGTTTCCTCATGTGTCTCAATGGGGATTCTTGACTACTAGGCTTCATCCTTATTGAAATTCGCTTCACCTTTTTGCGCGAGTCTCCTCATGTGTCTCAATGGGGATTCTCGGCTACTCAGATTCACGTTTCTCTCTTTTTTTATTATTCATTCTTTTTTTTCTTTTTTTCTTTTTTTTAAGTGGGGGTAGGTAGCTTTTTCCTCACGATTACCTTTCACGCGAGTGCAGGAATTCAAATCTCCGTAGAGTGCTAAAAAGAAAGTCGGGCAATCCCTATGGTTGAAGACCATTGAACACATTAAATGTGAAGTGGGGAGTGTTGCCTCGGGTTTATTTTGTGAGTTGGGCTCAGCAATTTAGCCATGACTCTTCCCCTTGACGTGTGCACCCGCCATAATTGGGTTCCCTTCGAGCATATGCCGTGATGCACGTGCATCCGGAATCGGGGTAGCGTTATTATTTAGCAAGGAAACAAGGTCCTAGAAAATTCCAAGGACGTGTCTTATTCTATATTACAAGCAAGCATGCAGGCAGGGCAGCCGAGAATTTTTTTTTGGTCTCTTTTTTTTTGGCGTAAGAACATACTGTCGTTATGTATAAGTGTAGTGGTAGTAAAAGGTATTAGGGGAGCAGACCGCAAGAACCGAAATTGGGGAAGCAGGCTATGAGAGCCGAAAATGGGAAGCGGGCTACTAGAGCCGAAATTAGGAAGCGGACTACGAGAGTCGAAGGTTGGAGGAGCAGGCATCGAGAGCTAAAATTGGGAAGCATGCCACGAAGGCCAAAGGGAAGCAGGCTACAAGTGCCAAAATTGGGAAACGGGCTGCAAGAGCTGAAATTGGGAAGCGGGCCGCGAGAGCCGATGTCGGGAAGCGGGCTGCGAGAGCCAAAGCTGAGAAGCAGGCTACAAGAGCCAAAATTGGGAAACGGGCTGCAAGAGCTAAAATTGGGAAGCGGTCCGCGAGAGCCGATGTTGGGAAGCGGGCTGCGAGAGCCGAAGCTGAGAAGTAGGCTACAAGAGCCACATGGAAGCGGGCTACAAAGGCCAAAATTGGGAAAGCGGGCCCTGAGAGTCGAAGTTGGGAAGCAGGCTACAAGGGCCAAAATTAGGAAACGAGCTACAAGAGCCGAAGATAAAGGTCTCTATTTTTTATTCTCTGGCCGGGGCAGGATCCGAACCAGAGTGAAAGGTTGATTCTTTTTTTCTCTAGCCGGGGAAGGGTCCGAACCAGATTGAAAGGTTGATTCTTTAATTCTCTGGCCGGGGAAGGATCGGGACTAGGGTGAAAGGTTGATTCTTTAATTCTCTGGCTGGGAAAGGATCTGAACCAGAGTGAAAGGTCGATTCTTTTTTATTTGGAAGCTATCGGCTAGGAGCCGATAATGGGGTAGCTGTCGGCTCAGGGGCCGATAATGGGAAGCTGTCGGCCAAGAGGCCGATAAATAGAAAGCTGTCGGCTAAGAGGCCGAAAAGGGGATAGCTTTCGGCTCGGAGGCCGATGAATAGAAAGCTATCGACTCAGGGGCCGATAAGGGGATAGCTGTCGGCTCGGAGGCCGATAAGTGAAGTAGCTGTCGGCTTAGGGGCCGATGATTGGATAGCTATCGGCTCGGAGGCCGATGAATAGAAAGTTGTCGGCTTAGAGGCCGATGGTGGGATATCTGTCGGTGTAACGCCCCATCGGCGGAAGGTTTTTTCGGTTTAATGCCCCGTCGGCGGAAGGTTTAGTCGCTTTAACGCCCCGTCGGCGGAAGATTTAGTCGGTTTAACGCCCTGTAGGTGAAATGTTTAGTCAGTTTAACGCCCCGTTGGCGGAAGGTTTAGTCGGTTTAACGCCCCGTCGGCGAAAGGTTTAGTCGGTTTAACGCCGCGTTGGCGGAAGGTTTTGTTGGCTTAGATGAAAAGTCGTGACACCAACCCCATGAGAAGTCTATTTGCTGGATGGCTGGAGGTAGAAGGTGAAAGACCACGTCTGCCTCAAGGCTTACTTTCTTTTCTTCTCTTCTTCTTTCATGCGGGGAGGCAAGTGGAGAGACCACGTATGCCTGATGACTGTTCTTTTCTTTTCTGCTCTTCTTTTTATTGTGAAGAGGTGGGTTCAAAGACCACGTCCACTTCATGACTATTGTTTTTGTTCTGCTATTCCTTTCTCATTGATGCCCTCGGACTGGGGTGTATTCTTTTAACGTACCCCCAGGTTGGAGTGTAGCTTTTCTTCATTTGCCCCCTAGGTCCGGGGGTGTATTCTTTATAGCTTCTATGCCCCCTCTGTAGGGTGTGTTTCTTCTTCACGTGGCCCTAGGCCGGGGTGTATTCTTTATGGCTTCTATGCCCCCAGGCGGGGTAGAGTCTTTTGCTTCTTATGCCCCCACGACGGGGTGTAGTCTTTGCTTCTGATGCCCTAGAGCGGGGTAGCGTCTTTACGGCCTCTATGCCCCCAGGCGGGGTGTCTGTTTCTTCTTCAGATCCCCATAAGTCGGGGTGTATTCTTTACAACTTCCATGCCCCCGTGGTGGGTCATGTTGCTTCTTCAAATGCCCCTAAGGCGGGGTACGCCTCTCTTCATATGCTCCCATGGCGGGGTATGTTTCTCCTTCAAATGCCCCTAAGCTGGGGTGCCTCTTCTGCTTCATATGCCTCCAAAGGGAGGTATCTTCCTCTTCACATGCCCCCGGCACAGGGTGTATCTTTTGCTTCTTATGCCCCTGAAGGGGGGGGAGGGTAGCTTTATTTCACGTGCTCCCACGAGGGGTGTGTTTTGCTTCTTGTGCACCCAAGGTAGGGTGGGTCTTTTCTTCACGTGCCCCTAGATCGGGGTATAACTCTGTTGCTTATCGTGCCCCCAAGCCGGGGTAGATTCTTTTGCTTCTCCGACCCCAGAGAGGGGTATATTTCTCTTCGTATTCTCCTAAGCCGGGTTTGTAAACTTTGCTTTATGTGCCCCCAAGTCGGGGTGGATTCTCTTCATGTGCCCCCAGGCCGGGGTGCAACTCTATTTCTTCTTATGCCCCCAAGTCGAGGTAGATTCTTCTCACATGTCCCCGAGTCGGGGTGTATTCTATTCATGTGCCCCCTAAGCGGGGTGTATCTTTTTTTTCTTATGCCCCAGAGCGGGGTGGATTCTTTTTTTTTCTACCCCGACACACTGGGGGATGTTTACTTCTTGTGCACCCAAAGTGGGGTGTATTGCTGCTTTTGATGCCCCCAAGGTGGGTTGTATTTTTCTTCTTCAGATCCCCATAAGCTGGGGTGCATTCTTTACGGCTTATATGCCCCCGTGGCGGGGTATGTTTCTTCTTCAAATGCCCCTGAGTCGGGGTGTATTCTTTTGTTTCTTACACCCCAATGGCGGGGTGGATGAATGCTCTCTTCTAGATTCGTGGCCGTGCTCGGCCTCATTGCTATAAAGCATTCCCCACGGCGGGTAGGAATTCATCAAGCTACAGTTGCGACTTGCCGGATCTTCTAACAGCCACTCGAGGGGTCATCTTATGCCAGATAGGGGTAGCAGGGAGGAGGAACAGGCTGGGGCATTGCACCGCGGGCTTGGACCCTCCTAGAGCCGGGCGGGATGCCGTCCTTCTTCTCGTTCTCTTGGTCGGCCATGCTTGCCAATTTTTTTGTCATTTCTTTTGTTCTCTTCTTCTTCTCTTTTTTTTTGTGTAATAGACCAAGGTGGGTGTGCAGGAGAGCGCTCACCCCCTCAGGGAGGGGATGAGTGGTTCGCTCCACCGCATCAATCCCACAGTGGTAATCTTTGTTCAGCGCAGGTCCCGACGGATATGGACGTACAACCCTCTCTCGCCAATTCTTTCTCTTCCTTTTTTTTTACTTCTTTTCTTTCTTCTTTTAGCGGTCTTCATGATTCCTGGAAGCTGCATATGCCTCGGAGTAGTGTCCCTGAGGTCACAAAGACAATTGCGCCTAGTCCGGCTTTTCTCCTCATTGGGCTAGCGAAGATAACACCTGCAATTCATCAAAGCGGCAAACATCGTTTATTACGAGGCCATGAGGCCCCGAATCCCGGTGAAGAGATGAAGGGTGGTTCCAGTCCCACCGGGCGTGCCAGACTTGTGGACGCACTTTTTATTTAAAATCGTTGTTTATTTGTTCATTGGGTTTATTAAGTGCGTAGGCGTGCCAGTCACAAAGTGACGATCTATTGTGCGCTCGATCTGACTAATCAGACGATTGTGTGATTCGTGTCGGGACTGGAACCCGCCGTGCCATAAAGGTCACAGCGTCATTTACATCCCCTCGGAGAGGGGAACACCCTTGATTAATCGCTGGGAATCAGGGCCTCATGGCCAGGAAATAATATCGAGAGAAACAAGCCGATAACGGTCTCGAATCAGTCGGAAAGCCCTATGTCTAGGGAAGCAAGCATTCGAAATATGTCGGTCACTCAAGAGACCATTTTGATATTCAGACGAGCGTCCGGCTTCAGAAAATCATCATCGTCACGGGGAAGACCGGAGCATATGTATGCTGGGGTACGGCAAATTTATTGTTCAAAGGGATGGGAAACGTCCAGTTAAATCCGGGTTAGAGCGGTCGAAAACTGATATGTTTGTCGGCCCAGTGCAAGATCAAGCTACGACCATACTGCGGTGGGCCCCCCGCGGTCGAAGTCAGGCTCGCGTGGGCATCGTCAATATTTTCGGTGCCAAGGGGGCAACGGGAGGATGTCCTGGGACCAGATCTGAGAACCAATGTGCGTTCAAAGGGAGCGGGCTATAGGCCGAGGATATGGGTCAGGCAATGACCATGATCGGGGCGGACCCGAGGTCTAAGCGTGGCCCACGGAGGCCTTATTGATATTCCCATGCAAAGGGTCCGGGGATGACGAGAGCCATCTCGTTCCATTCATATTTTGTTGGTCATTCATGGACCATTTTATGCTCGGACAAAGATCCGTATTGAAGGCAAGACGTAAATGGAAATAAACCCGTACAAACGTCTGCCGTGAGTACGGCAAGTTTAATGCAAGCGTGGGATTAGATCCCGGTATGTATGTCGGTCACTAACGGACCGTTCATCGTTCGAACGAGAGTCCGCATTTGAAGCATCGAAGACAACAACAAAACCACATGGATGTCTGCCGTAGGTACGGCAAGTTTAATGTGGGTGCGGGATTAGATCCCGGCATATATGTCGGTCACTAACGCACCATTCATTATTCGGACGGAAGTCCGTATTAGTAGTGTCGAGGACGACGATAAAATCGTACGGATGTCTGCCGTAGGTACGGCAAGTTTATTGTAGGTGCGGGATCGGATCCCGATAAAGATGGGTCGAGCTAACGAACTATCGGCCCGGGATGAGATCGGATCATGGTCACGTCCAGGCGAGGGCTCCCGAGATCCAAGTCCGATCTAGTGGGGCGTCATTGCTTTTCTCTTCACACACAGTCTGGGGAAATGAAGGTTCCAAGGTATGCGTGCATGTCGGTCACGGTCGGACCATTCATTATTCGGACGCGAGTCCACGTTCGAAGCATCGAAGACGACGAGAAAACCGTGTAAATGTCTGTTGTAGACACGGAAAGTTTAATGTGGGGTTGCGGGATTAGATCCCGGGAGAAGCGGGTCAAGTTAACAAACTATTGGCCCGAGACGTGTTCGGATCATGACCATGTCGGGGGTTCCGAGGTCCACATCCGATACCACAAGGCATCATTGATTTTCTCTTTGCACCCAGTCCGGGGGAGTGAATTGTTAAGTGTGAAGCCCAAACAAGATGGAGATGGTTAAGGCCACGCCAGATTAGGATGTTGGAGGGGGGGCACGTCGGGTATGGAACGAACAAGATTGGGGCGCGCCGGCTATGGGGCAACAAGATGGAGATGGGCGCGCCGGGTAGAGGAACAATGGGGAGATTGGGGTTATGAGAGTGGTGTTAACCCGGCGCGGTGGAATAGTCATCGCGCCGTATTATACTCTCCCGAGGGTTTATTGCTCTGACTGTGTGTTTCTTTTCTTTTCTTTTACCCGTGGGCAAGTTCTATGATGTGTTTATTCATTGGTCTTGGTGTTCTTGTACGTTCTTGACCCTGGCGAAAATCGGGCAGCACCTCCCTCGGACCGGGACTTGCCAGAGAGAAGCGAAAGCCACCACACGGATTACTCCCGGGTAAACTCTCAAAATGCGGAACGGCCTCACGGCGGTCCGTTAGCCCAAGTGTGAGTGTGGAACGCTCGAGGGCCAGCCTACGAGAGTGACCATGACTCACGGGCAATGATTTAGATGTTCACCATAGAAGGCTGTAGCTCTTCATCCCACGGACGGGTTCCCCGAAGGTCATGCCACGGAGGGGCAGGCTTCAAAGACCCTAGATGCATTGAAGATAAAGAGAAAACGGGGGGACGGGAGCTAAAGCCAAGAACTGTGCTTGCCAATAGACTTCCTTTTATTCATCCACAAGAAGGGGAAGGTCGAAATACAGAAGGGGGATCTGCCCTAGGGTAGAGGGAGAATACATCGATGGGGGATGAAGGAGATACACCGGTGGGGGAGAGGGGATGGAGCACAAGCTCCTCCCCTCCCCCCAGCTCACCTCTCGCTCTCACCCTCACTCTTTCACTCTTTCCCTCACCTCTCCGGCATGGATGGATGAAGTTTTCTTCTCTTCGGGTGGCCTTCTCTTCTTTCTTCCCCCGCCCTCCGGGGGTTTCAGCCTCTCTCGTTGAATGAACCAATCCCCTTTTTCTCCGGTGGAGTGTGCCTTTCTTTTATATGAGTTAGGATGGGAGGGGCCCTCCCTTCTTTTCTTCGTCACCTTCTCCTGCTCGCCGGTCTTGAGTGGCCTGCAGGTAGAGGGATTCATATCGTAGGGGAGGTGCCTCCACCGGATTGGTCGACGGTGATCGATGAAGCAGCGACGTTCGGTGTGGGGCTCGAAGCTTGCAATTCCAGGGAGCTTGAGGAGCTTAGGTGGTTGCACTTGGTCGGACGCAGGAGGCCTGGCCATTTCAGGTAAATTCTCTTTGTTTGCGCCTGAAAATTGGGGATCGGACTGATGACGGGATGGGATGACTCGGAGGTAAAACGGCGCGGAGGGATGGTGATCGCGTCGGATTAAACCCAAGTGAAATTGGCGCGCCATTTTTGGCATTCGAAGGTAAAACTTTTGAAAATGGGCATAACGGGTCCTTCAATATTAGCATGCCGTTTCAACATTTTGGCCTTCAAAATGGCCATGCCGTAGTAGCTCTCGAAGGGATAGCTTTGCATATGGGCGCCGTTTTAATGCAACACAAGTGGCGCCGTTTTAAGCATCAAAGGGGGAAGGCCCCTTTGACATGAGCGCGCCAGATTGCCAAAGAAAAAAGGGGGGCGCACCATTTTGAGAAGGGGGGAGGGGCGCCATTTTAAGGCGCGCCGTTTTAAGGCCCCTTCTCGCCGTTTTAAGCACCAAACGGATTCTTTTCGAAGTCGCGGCCGTTTATATAAATGTCAGCATTCCCAGAACGTTCCGGTTGTGATGTATGGCCTCCATAATATTCCGTTTACAGCCTCTGGGGCTTGGTCCCAGACTTTACGTGACTTTTGGTGCATGCCGAGACTGTGCCGGAGTTCCTGACTTTTCTCTGATTCAGCTCTCGGCATGGCCGGTCGGCGAGTTGTAGCCGTATCTTCCGCCTGGGGGGCTTCCTTAACGGGTAGCGGACCACTAAGCGAGTTCTCGTCTTGATCGGGCGAGGCATGAGGTTTATTCTACATTTTCGTCTTCAGCTCGCTCTCGAGTGTCGAGACATGCATGCCGTATGATCCTCCTTGACATTTTTTGACGTCCACACATGTGAGTTAGTAATTTTCCTAGCTAGTTAAGAATTAGTCACCGCTGTGAGTTGTGAGTGCGAGACCCTTCCTGTGACTCATTCCGAGCACGAGAGTGAGCTGACCACCCGAGACTCAAAGTCGGTTACTCAACCGTGCAGATCGTCATGTTTCCCTCACCGGGGATGACCGTGAGTTTAGCGCTTCTTGTTTGGGGCATGTTTGCCTCTTCTGGAGCTCTTTAGGTGCCGCGTTATTGTGTTGTTGCTGGTCGCGTCATCTTATAGAGTCCAAGGTTCGCAACAAGTCCGAGTCGAGTCTCATTATCGTCCCGTAATGTCACGTCATCTTACGGGAATTCTCCCTGAAGGCCTTCCACCTATGAGGGATATCCAGCACGAGATTGACCTTGTCACGGGCTCATCCTTGCCCAAGCTTCCCTACTACAGGATGAGTCCGACGGACCATGCCGAACTTCAAAGGCAGGTCGAGAAGTTGATGAGCCGGGGATCTCTTAGGGACAACAAGAGCCCTTACGCTTGTGAGCGACGTCACGCGGTTCGGAGATGAAGACGGAGAGAGCGGAGCGCGCGGGCTCCTCTTTTGCTTTTATCTTGGTGCTTTAAGCTGCAACACAAAGAGATCAAGAGAGAAGAGAGAAGGGGCCACCACAGAAGATTGCTTCGGCGGGGCGAGTGGGACAAACACAATATGTTAAAGATAAGAGGAGAGAGAAGGGGGCCACCACGGGAGATTGCTCCGGCGGGGCGAGCGGGTGCAGAACTTAAATAACAAAAATTGAAACGGCCATTGCGGGAAGCAACTCGCCGCGGCCTCGAGAGTATATCATAATAGGAATATAACAAGGTATAAAAAGGAGCAGAATTTAAACGGCCATTGCGGGAAGTGACTCGCCGCGGCCTCGAGAATATGAGCAGATAAGAATATAACAGAATATAAGGAAAATATAAAGAACGAGAATTTAAACGGCCATTGGGGAAGTGACTCACCGCGGCCTCGAGAATATGGGCAGATCAGAATATAACAGGATATAAAGAGAATATAAGAACGGAAATTTAAATGGCCATTGGGGAAGTGACTCGCCGCGGCCTCGAGAGTATAGCAGAAGAGAGAGATATGGCAAAATATAAGAGATATAGCAAGATATATAGATGAAAGAATTCAAACGGCCATTGCGGGAAGTGACTCGCCGCGGCCTCGAGATTATGATGTGATCGCCAGGGGTCGAGGACCCCGAAATGGAAGAGTGATCGCGCCTACCTCACTAGCAGGAAGTGGCGGGTTGCTTCTTCCTCCCCCTTCGGCCGGCCGACGGAGAGGGCTTTCTTTAGTTACCCTTGCAAAACAACAGACAGTAAATAAACGGAATTAGAAAATGGCAGTGTAGTATCAAACTCTTGCAATGAAAGTAATGAAATCGTGGCGGGACACACACCTGGTTGGTGTGGTTTTAAACCCCTCTCAGACACGAGTAGGAGGAAAATGCAATGATGAATGCAAGAAGTATATAAGAGAAGGCGCCCTTACAAAGGGAGTTAGAGGATGCGAGATGATGAATGCAAAGAACTACAGAGAAAAAGGGGAGAGAATTGGCTTATTGGATGTGCCGATGGCGAGATCCGGCGGAGCTTCGGCAGCGTAGGGACGACGTAGAAGCGCGGTGGACGAAGACGACCTTCCTCTCGCGAGCGTGGGCACCCGAGAAGCCGGCAAAACCTCCACCTACAAAAGACCCCACGGGTTAGAAATGACTCCGGTAGCCTCTGGGCTTCGGCAGCCTATCGGATCTCTTCTTAGCTCTCTCAGAACTGAGGGGGTGGGCCTCTATTTATAGGGCTCCGGAGGGTGGAGGCGTCCAGGACCCTGGACACCTCCATCAGGGCCGAAGTAATATTTTATTCTATTTTTATTCATTTTTTTTGAATATTTTAGTGGAGGCGTCCAGGGTCCCGGACGCCTCAATAAGGTCCACCGAACTCCACCGAAAGCCGCACGCGGTTTGGCACAACGCGTGGTTTTGTGAGCGGCGCCTCGTGATTCGAAAATGGGCGCGTCCAGTTGTCTGGACGCTTCCACAATTGGCTTTTTTCACACACGACAAACCGTCGGTCGGTGGACGGGGCCCAATGGGCAAGTTGATGGAGGCGTCCAGGGTCCTGGACGCCTCCAAAAAAAATATATATTTTTTATTTTTATTTTGTTTTTATGCCAAAGCTGGCATTTTTGTATTTTTTATATTTGTTTTAATGGAGGCGTCTAGGGGCCTGGATGCCTCCATAAATATATATATTTTTTATGTATTTTTTATCTTAAAAAATAAATTAAAGTAATGGAGGCGTCCAGTGGCCTGGATGCCTCCATTAAGACCCCCCGGGTCCGCTGAAAAGGCGTCGGCAGCTCCCCGGCGGGCACCCTTCCTGGTTCCGGAATTCTTTGGCGTGTCTGAATGGTGTTGATGCCGAGACGATTCCGGATGTCGAAAAGGGAGGAAGAAGATTCAAGAAAAGGAAGCACTCAAGTGATTCAAAAATGCATAAGCCGTCGCGGGGCGTCGTACAGTAATATGAGACTTTCTCAGGAGACGTCAGGAAAGGCGTGTCTACAGCTGCCCCGCCTTGGCGTCTGCTTTGCAAGGGAGTGACACGTAACGGAAGGGTATCGAAGTGAAATGGAATGAAGTGAGAGCGGACTGATAAGTCGATGCCAAGGTATGATGAGACGCGCTTTTGACGTTACTGTTTGGAATCTTTCCTGAAGTTTCAATGAGGTAACATTGAAGGAGGTCTTTCAAATTTTGACGATTTGCTTGGACGGAGATCAAATAAGGGAGGGTGAGATGTGCGCTCAGGCAGGAAACAAAAAGAGACCAACTTCTCGGTGTGGAAGTACCTGGGTCATAAACCTGCAGGTTTCACCTTCGGTGAGCGGTTACCAGCCAATGTGGAAGTGCTGCGGCCAAGGTGGGTCAAACAAAGTAAAAAGTAAAGAAATATCTGAGAGTCTGTCCAAACAAGGGTCTCCTTTGGAAGAGCAGCGTAGGGCCGTTTCAAGGAAACTCAGTATTTCATTCGGAGTGGAATATCTCATATTTGTAGGAATTGAAACACAACGGCTTTCACAATCGAATCACTTGAATGATCTTCCGCAATAAATCAAAGTCCTATATGAATGC
Organism: Amorphophallus konjac; assembly: GCA_022559845.1. NCBI lineage: Eukaryota > Viridiplantae > Streptophyta > Magnoliopsida > Alismatales > Araceae > Amorphophallus > Amorphophallus konjac. The sequence goes on along the minus strand of JAHNEJ010002878.1, from coordinate 198,678 downwards.
ATGCTGGGTTTAAATAAAAATTTAAAACAAACTAAAATAGAAAATAGCCAAGGATAATATTGTCAACTTGTTAAGAATGGGTCAGGATACCGATCGGTGAGCCGACACTGGGCTGGGGCCCGTTTATCCGCGCACCAACTCACTGAATGGAACCGTCGTCCCCATGCTATCACAAGTTAACGGCCTATCCGTACAACCCAAATTCTTCCGGGATCATCACTATTTTTGTTGAAGGGGAACTCAAATCCCAGATTCGTTCGGGCCGCGAGGTCCTTGACATGTTCTAGTAGCGTAGGTATCATATACTACGATGCATGACATGGTGGGACCAACCATTGAAAGGTGGGACAGGAGATAGGACAAAGACGTCCGTTAGTAAAACCTGCACAGGCCAGCATGGATTAATAACATCAGAAAGTAACAGAATCGTAACAGAATCGCACCACAATGGAAAGGAGATCTAGCCAAAATCCTGACATTGACCGCTGATGTGACATGTTCTGTCCTGTAGCGATCTTCCCTTCCTATAAGAACTCCCCTTAGGCTAGGTCATTCAAATGCACCAAGGTGGGTTTTGGAAGCTCAGGAGAGGAAGGAGAGGAGAATCTAGAGATCTCAGGATGGAAGGAGAGTCTTCCCGTGTTATGAAGAGGAGCAGGCCTGGCAGCGAGATTGGCGACTCTCCGACCTCGAGGGTCATCTCAGCGGGATGATCATGTCGCATATGGTAAGCTGATTCATTTCAACTTTTCTCCTCTTGAACCTTCTTCTCACTTGCTCCCTTCCTCCTTCTTTCTTTTCCTTTTTTAGCCATATCCACTCTTCCCGGGCCCGAGGAAGTTTTCCAAATTGCCATGGCTTTCAAAGTTAACTTCCAACATATCCATCGGCATGAGGGCCATACTCTCGAAGTGGCATCTGCAGGGGCTCCTTATTCACGCCAAACACTACGAGAAGATTCGTATGGACTGGGCGGCTATGGGCGCACTAGTGGAGATCTGGCATCCCCAGACCCACACTTTTATCTTCCCGACCTTCGAGGCGACCATCCTCCTCGAGGAGGTGGAACTTCTGCTCGGATTGAAGAAATTCAAGAGTGACGGGAAGGTGAAGGCTATGCGGATGCTGACACGGGGGACTTCCGAAAGCGTCCTTGGAAGCTTCATGCCGCCCGACGCAGCCCGAAAGGTTCGTACTCAAAAGGGAATTGATTTGCAAAAGCTCGCGGAATGGGTCATGGAGGCCCTGAGAGGGTTACCAGATGATGACTATTTGGAGGGAATCATGAAAGGGTTCACCATTTGTCTGGCGGGTGCTCTCTTGTTTCCTTATACCGACAACATGGTGGAGGAAGACCAACTGAGTGCTATCTGCGGGATCTGGCGTGGAAAGAGGGTGGGACCCGCTGTCCTTGCCTACCTGTATAGTGGCCTTACTGCCTCGAGCATGGGTAAGCCTCCTTTTGGTTGCGCACTTGTCCTGAATTGCTGGCTGGATTTGCATTTCAAGTTTGATCACCGTGAGGGAATGCCAACCGCTTCGAAGCTCTTCCAACAAAGCCCCCTTTATCACATAGCCGACGTGTTAGGCTTCGGTGGCACCGTGGCGAACCGTGTTCCGTGGCTAAAGAGACGTGAAGACTGGCGGTCTCACTTTCGAACCGTGACACAAAGCTTCTTCTCTTGCGCACCGGCATGTTTACTCCTGCTTGAGCTCCTCATGAGGTCTTCTTGTGAAGTTGATCTCCAACTGATTGGTGCGACCGAGTTTGTCCTTTACAACGCGCATCGGTGCTGCCTCCAGATCGGCATTCCACGTCATTCGTTCCCACTACCGACTGGCATCGTTCCTTTGAAGAAGAGAGAGTTGGGCACTGAAGCGGATGCGAAGGAAGCGAAGGCCGTCAAAGCACCCTGGAAGACAAGTGTTGCGGGAAAGGCCTTAGCGCATGTGGGGGAAGAATGCGAGCTGTGGAGGGCTTATGTAACTGAACTGGGGAAGTTAAGGCCTAAGGCGCCTAAGCCCTGATGTAACTCGTCCTACTTTCTGATGGAATAAAATCTGGAATTTGGATGTTTCGGACTACCGTCCCCCTAATTATTATTTTTTATGATTTTTTTTATATATTTTTGTATTTTCTTTCTTTTTTATGTACTTATTTATTCATAATATGATCATATATAAATATATATATATATTTATTTTTAATGGGGGCGTCCAGGGGCCTGGACACCTCCAATTTTTATTTTTATTTTATTATTATTATTAGTTTTTGATTTTTCAGTTTTGGGGGCGTCCAGGGGCTTGGACGCCCCTATAATTTATTTTTTTGAATTTTCTTGTTTGGGGGCGTCCAGCGGCCTAGACGCCCCTATAATTTATTTTTTTATTTTTTTGAATTTTATTGTTTGGGGGCGTCCAGGCTCATGTACGCCCCTAGTTTTTTTGAATTTTTTTGAAGAAAAGAAAGAAGTGGGGGCGTCCAGGCGCCTGGACGCCCCAAAAAGGCGTGATTTCTTATATAAAGGGGGCCTCACCCCCTTTCCACTTCTACTGTTCATTCTGACGACTCGTTCACTCTAAACGACCCATTCCCAGTTCTCAATGGCGCAAGGAGGCCCGAACCAGGGTGGAGAGAAGCGGAAACGACGGGCTCGTCGTCCGAGGAGGTCGAGAGATCACGCCGAGGAGGCTTCCGCGGGAGAGGAGATTGCCGCGGAAGAGGAGATAGCCGCGGAGCAGGAGGCGCCTCCTTTGGCCGCGGAGGGTCCTGCGGGTGCTGGTGACGCGGGAGAGGATGAGCATGACCCGGTAAGCCCCTCAGAACCCCAGTTTGTTGGTTTAATAGGCTAAACAGACGGCCGAGAGCCAGTGGAGAAGGCCGTGGAGTGGGGGAAGGAGGCGTCCAGGGGCCTGGACGCCTCCAAGTTTTTCTTTTTTGATTTTGTTTTATTTTAATTATTTTTTTAGTTATTTACGTAAATAAAATAATATTAAAAATATGGAGGCGTCCACTGAGTTGGACGCCTCTATGATAAATTATTATTATTTATTTATTTTTATTCATTTTTTTGGTTTTTTTTTGGTAAAATAAAAAGGTAAAATGAAGGCGTCCAGTGGGCTGGACGCCTCTAAATATATATATATATATATATATGAAAATAAAAATAAAATAAAAGGAATATTATATACAGTGTTGTTGTTTATTATTATCTTTGATGCTGATGTGTTTCTTTGTTGGTTGTTTTTGTGGTGTGCAGGGCGTGATGAAGAGCCGGATCAGCTGGTCCCTAGTGGTGGCAGCGTACCGTGGGCTGCCGGACTTCCAGAGGGCGCGTGTGGACGCCATGGGCTTTGGAGCTTTCCTTAGGATCGAGCCCTTCCGGCTCGACCTTCCTCTTATCCAGGCATTGAGGGAGCGGTGGCACGTGCCGAGCCGGGCGTTTCTGATGCCCTGGGGGCACATGGTGCCGACACTCGAGGACGTAGCTCGGATCACCGGGCTACGAGTTGATGGAGAGGCGGTCAGCGGGGTCACCTACCCCGATTACCGAGAGAGTGCCCTGGACTTGCTGTGGTTAGAGACGAGCGTGACTGACAGAGACAGCAGGGTAGTTGGCCGAGTGGAGATTATGGAGGCGCTCGGATTCGTCGACCCGCGCCAGCGGGTTAGCGAGACTGGAGCGGAGTTTCTGGCACGACTGGAGGGAGATGCCCGTGCAGCTTTCACCCAGGAACCGAGCGAGCGGGAGCTGGTGGATCTAGACCTCCGGAGGTTTCTTTTCTTCTTCCTGGGCCGCCTTCTGCTGGGGACGAAGGGTGACGGCATCCACTGCCGCTTCCTCGGGATCCTGGCGGACCTTGATAGATTGGGGCACTACGCGTGGGGAGCGGCTCTGCTTGCCCATTTGATTGCTGATCTCTCCCAGACTTCAGAGAGGAGACGACAGTCAGCGGCTTCGCACCTTTTCTCTAGGTAAACAATTTATTTATGCATTTATCGTAGTTAAATATGCAATTACTCGTGCTAATGATGTATGATGGATGCAGGTGTGGAGTTATTACTACTTCCCGATGGGGAGGGCCAGGCAGGGGAACAGGAGAGCCGTTCCTCTAGCGCGACAGTGGAGGCCGGTCGTGGTAGCGGCACCACACAGCTACCAGCTGGCGTCACTTCGTCGGGAGTTGAGCGAGTACCCCGAGGCTATGGTATGATGCGTATGATTTCTTTGTATTTTTTATGCATGCGACCTAATGGCAACTAGTATGATGTATGTATGGTGATGTAGGTGGTGTGGAGGCCCTACCTGGGTATGGCCGACGCTGGCCAGCCCTGGGTTGTAGCGGGTCTTCCTCGTTTCGGGCGGGACGTGTGGGTCCATTGCCTGAACGAGATCGAGCCGCTTCGGCTGAGGCTGGTTATGAGGACGTTGGGGCTGGCCCAAGAGTGGGTCGATGTAGATGAGCCGGTCCGCATCGGGCGGAAGACCAAGGGGAAGGCGAAGATTGTGGACTGGCGTACGCGCTTCCCAACAGAGTACCAAGACTGGCAGCAGGGCGGGGCCCGGTGGTGTCCCATGTACAGTATAGCACTGATTACATGAGACGGTATCGAGCTACGTACGGGGACCGCCTCTCCCTCAGTGGTATGGCAGGGGTAAGTGTGAAATGAAAACGCTTCATTCTTCTATGTGTATATGCATGTGATACTAACTTATATGCCATGCAGGATGCTCGTGACGACATGATCGTCGACCTGCGGGCCCAGTTGGCGGACGCCAGGCGGCAGTTGGTGGCCATCCGACAGGAGTTGGAGATCCTGGTGAGTCTATGCAATGCATTTTTTGTGACCTGGATTTCGATGCTTAGCCTCTGACTGTCGTTTGCCCCGTGTTTCAGCGGGCCCACCAGGCAGCAGCAGCCTGGACGGCTGGTGGAGCGGGTTCCAGTTCGTGGGGCCCTCCCCCAGAGATCTCTGCCCTTCAGGAGCAGCTGGCGTATGCGGTGGCTCGGGCTGAGGAGGCCGAGCGTGATCGCGCGGCTCGAGTGAGTGTCTGCCTGACCCCGACTCTCCTTCTAGCTGCTTTCCTTCTATCACTGCTCTCTTACGGTGCATGCGTGCTTCGACAGGTGGCCGAGATTCGGGAGGCCCTGGCCCGTGCTGTTCGTGCCGAGCAGGAGCGCGATGCCTGGGCGGCAGAGCGTGACGCCCGGATTACGGAGCTAGAGGAGGAGCGGCGACGGGAGGCTGAGGAGCTTCCTCGCGACGTGGTGGATCTGCGGATCGCCCTCGAGCTGTCGAGGAGAGAGGCGATGAGGGAGAGAGAGGAGAGGGAGAGGGATAGGGAGAGCATCGAGAGAGAGAGGGAGTACAGGAGGGCAGAGCGACATCGAGATTGGGACGAGAGGAGGGCTCTGGAGGCCCAGGTGATGGAGCTTCGACTGAGCCTTGGCACGGCGGAGGGGAGACTGCGGGAGAGTGAGGAGCGGTATCAGAGGGCGAAGGAGCGCGGGGCGCGACTTCGTCAGTCTGGTTCCTTTTCCGTGGGCAGCTTTCTAGTCTCTTCGGCCGAGGAGCGTCGCCGTGCCTTCGAGGCTGGCGCGCCACCACAGGGCGAGGCGAGCACGGCTTCTCAGGGTTCACAGAGGTCGCAGAGGCCCCCTAGGGATCCCCGTCAGAGGAGGGAGGAGAGAGATGACCAGGAGGGTGATGGCGAGAGTTAGAGAGTTGCTTGTACACTCCACCCTCCTTACTGCATGATGTACTTTCGACTATTATATGAAATGAAAATGGCTTTCTTGTGTTGTGTGTACCTTTCCTCTCTCACTTTTCTGCTGCACCGAGTTGTTTCGAGGCATGCCTTACGAGACTTTGCCCTGAACAGCGGGGAACTGCGCTTTGCACGGGGGGATTCTGTTTCCTTTCTCCCTTTTTTGGGCGCGTCCAGGCGCGAGGACGCGTCTTAATCCTCGAATTCAAATTTAAAGCGCCGGGTGGCCTTTCTTCTCCCGTGCCTTACCCGCAAACGAGCCCGCCTTCCGCCGAAACTCGCTCGCCCGTCTTTGTCTTCTTCCCCTCGATCGATGGAGTTCGGCGGTCTGGACCACGGCGAAGGTGGAGAGGGACGCGGGACCCCTCGCCTGAGGAGGGACGCGCCAGAGCACGGAATGGCGTCCATGGAGGAGGAAGGGCCGCTTCGGGCCCCCGAGGGACCCGAGGGGCCCAATGGCGCGGAAGGAAGTGAACACGGCTCGGTGAGTGCTTCGGTTTCCCCTTCTTTGATCTATTTTGAGTTTTGAAGCGAGGCGTGCGAGGGGGGAAAGGGTTCGGCGAGTGTTGCACTCAAATGATGACGCGTCCTAGACAGGGGACGCGTTCTTTGTTATGACGCGAGGCCCTTCTTTCTTGGTGCAGGACATGGCGAGGACCCTGGTCCTGGCCGATGAGTGGGCGAGTGCAGACGAGCCGAGCCGCGTCAGGAAGGAGAGTCGCGGCAAGGCGAAGCTTGAAGACTGGCGCATACGTCTCCCTGGACAGCAAGGGAGCGTACTGGTGCAGGATAGTGCCGACTTCCTGCGGCAACAGAGAGAGAGTTACGTGGGTCTTCCCCGAGCCGGGGATACGCGCGACGTCAACGGCTCTCGTGCCCAATTAGCCGAGGTCAGGCGGCAGCTGGCCGCCACTCAACAGGAACTGTCGCTCCTGGTAAGCTAAGTGCTGCATTTTCTATTTTTAAATGTGGAGCTTAGCTGACTGCTGTTGTTTGTTCGTTCCAGCGTGCCCAGCAGACAGCGATGGTGGGAGTGGCTGGCGGCGCATCTTCCAGTTCCTCGGCCCCTTTTCTTGAGATTGCCTCCCTCCGGGAGCAACTTGCCGGTGCGGTGGCTCGGGCTGCCCGGGCGGAAGAGGAGCGTGATGCCTGGGTGGCGACTGTAGCAGAGCTGCGACATCGCGGTGAGGAGAGACCTTCTCCAGACATCCTGGAGTTAAGGGTTCTTCTGCAGATGACGAGGAGAGAGGCAGAGAGAGAGAGAGTCGAGAGAAGGGCCGAGCGTCAGCGGGATCAGACCGAGAGGAGGGCCTTGGAGGCCCAGGTGAGGGAGCTCCAGCTGGGCCTTCAGGTCGCGTGCAGAGGCTAGGAGCGATGGAGACGCGCTACGAGAGAGCGCGAGAGTTCGGGGAGCGACTGCGCCAGTCTGGTCGCTTTGCCGCTAGTGGCTTCTTCGCCACGCCAGGGGAGGAGCAGCGAGTCATTACTGTGGAGCCGAGCCACGAGGCGAGGCGGGTGCTACTGCACGGGGATCCAGGAGGCTTCTGAGGGACCCTCACCTCAGGGGAGAGGAGAGGGAGCTAGAGGACGAGCATGAAGATAATGGCAAGAGTTGGCGAGCTAGTGGACCCGCCTCCTCTCTATGATTGTGATGTTTATGACAACTTATGTAGAATGGAGTGATTTGATTTTCTGCTGCTTGTTTGTTCTCTTGTGTGTTCCCTCTTCGCCATGCTTCCTTTGCACTGTTTCCATGTGATGTGCCTGCCGAAACCTCACCCTAGAACGGAAAAATGCGTCTCGCTCCGATCCCCTTTTACAGAAATCTACTGCGGGAGTCAACAAAGACGACCCTAGCTTTTCTTCTCGGGTGGTTTGCCAGCCTTTGCAGACAACCTTCAAAAGGATAGGGCATCTTGTCCAAACAATCGCCTTGTGTGAGTGGTGAAGTAACACATGTGGGACCGTATGGCAGGTGCCTTACCACAAGGGCTATTGGAGGGATCTTGCTCGGCACTCCTCCCTTTTTCTATAAATATCCGCTCTTTTGTTCTCCCAGGGTCCTTGAGAGCCAACTCGAGGAGTACAGATTCCCACAGAAGAGGAGGGATTCAAAATCCTGAAGTCGAGATGGAGGGTGAATCTTCCCATTCCTCGAAGAGGAGCAGGTCCAGCGGTAGCAGTTCCAGGAAGCTCTCGGATCTCGAAGGGCACTTCAGTGAAAGGACCCGATCGCAACTCGTAAGCCAAGTTTTCCTGCCCTTTTTTCCATCTTTTTTCTTCCTTTCTTCCTGACCAAACCTCCTCTCCATTCCCTGCATGCGTAGAGTGTGATGAAATCACAGATCTCATGGGAGTTGGTAGTGGCAGCATACCGAGGTCTCCCAGATTTTCAGAAGGCGAGGCTAGATGTGATGGGATTTGGCACCTTTCTTCGGATCGAGCCGCTCGAGCTCGACCTGGTCCTGATCCAAGCCTTGTGTGAGAGATGGGAGCCAGTGAGTCGGGCATTCCTGATGCCCTGGGGGCACATGGTGCCCAGCTTGGAGGATGTGGTCCGGATCACAAGCCTGAAGGTGGAGGGCGAGGCAGTGACCGGGGTCACTTATGCGGATTACCGAGAAGGTGCTCGGAAGCTACTGGGTTTGGACCTAGATGGTCGGAAAAACAGGTCGGTAGCTAGGGCGTCCCTCATGGATGCATTAGGGCTCACCGACACTCGTCGGCGGGACGACGAATCCTCAGAAGAGTTCATGGAAAGGATGGAAATAGGATGCCGTGCCGTGTACTGCACAGATTTCGGCAACTGGGAAAGATGCAACATAGATTTGAGGAGATTTCTCCTCTTCCTTTTGGGGAGATTGGTACTGAGCTCGAAAGGGGACGGTATCCAATGTCGCTTCCTGGAGCTGCTATCAGACCTTGAAAGAGTAGGATACTATGCCTGGGGAGCTGCCATGCTGGCACACTTGTTTGCAGGCCTGTTCCAAGAAGCGGATCGTGAGGTGGCTGTGAGTGGTTTCACACCATTCATCCAGGTATTTTTGGTTTTGCTTGTTTTGTATTTTTTTTTGTTTTTGCAAGGTACTGATGACCTGCGCCGAGCAGCTGTGGAGCTATTATTACCTCCCATGGGGAGAGCTCGGCATTGGCGACCCGCGATGGTGCCGCTAGCCAGGCGGTGGGAACCCATCATGAGTGCGGCACCCCTAACCTACCAACTGATGGTGCTAAGGCGGGAGCTACAGGAGTTCCCTGCATCGATGGTAAACTGGAGACCCTACTCAGACATGGTCGATGCCGACCAGCCGTGGGTTCTAGCAAGTCGTGCCCGATTCGGACGGGAATTGTGGATGCACTGCCTGAATGAAATCGAGCCGCTTCGGCTACGATTGGTTATGAGGACTTTGGGACTGGCTCAAGAATGGGTGGATTCAGCTGCGCCACCTCGCGTTGGGAGAGAGACGCGAGGACCGCGACCTGCATTGACTGGCGTGTGCGATTCCCCGAACAGTACGAAGACTGGCAACGGGGTGGCATAATCGTGGAATCGCAGGCATGGGATAGCGAGGATTACCTGCGTCTATACAAGACAAGGTACGCAGAGCGGTTCCAACCCCGGGGACTTGCGGAGGTAGGTCTCCCCTTTTTCTCTTTTCTTCTTTCTCCCTTTTTTGGTTTTCTGGTGGAAATGCTGACTCGTATGGCTGCAGGATATCTGTGATACGATGATAGCGACTTTACGAACTCGCTTGGCAGAGATGGAGCAACGGTTGGGCGATGCCCGCGGAGCTACGAGCGCCTTGGTAGGTGTACAGTGCGTTCCTAATTAAAACCCCAGATTCCAGATGTTGGCTGCTAATTCACGCGGTCGTAGCATGCCCAGATTGGCGCGGCTTCCCCAGCGATGGGAGTAGGTGGTGCCTCTTCCAGCTTGTGGATTCCCACCTCAGAACTTGACTTGCTTCATGAGCAACTTGCTCACGCCACGCAGCGTGCTGCGGAGGCAGAAGGGATGCTCTGTATACAGGTAAAAGTTTCAGTGTTGAGTTCTCTTTGTTTACGCCTTATCGCGTATCTGAGATGGTACACTCGGCAGGAAAAGGAGACGGAAGAAGCGCTTGCCCAAGCTGCGCAGAGGGAGGCTGGGATAGCAGAACTGGAGAGGGAACTGCGGCGTCATCTTGATGACGACTCCTCTAGGGATGCCGTGGAACTGAGGATCACTCTCCAGTTGGAGAGGGAAGACCGTGAGAGAGAACGTGCAGAGAGAGAAAGAGACGCAGAGAGAGAAAGAGCCAACAGATTGACTGAAAGGGAGGAACGAAGGGCCATGGAGTCCCAACTATTCGAACTCTGAACCAGCCTTGGTCTTACTGAACAGTGGCTGAGAGATGGTGAGGAGCGCTACCGAAGAGCACGAGAGCGTGGCTTTCGTGTTGGTAGCTTCTCTGCTGTTTCCGTGGATCAACGCCGGTGTGTGGGAATAGGAAGGGGAATACAGAGCGGTAGGAGTACCTTTTTCGTAGTTGGGTAGCACCCTTGAGAGCATTTTACCTGGAGAGTAGTGGGACGAGTGATGCAGAGAGAGAGGGCGGAACTTGATGTAATTTTTTATTTTGGAAAGGAATAAAGTACAAGGTTTGGTCTGTTTGGTTTTCACCTTTACTTTTGTCGCCTCGAATCCCTGCACACATCACTGAAACAAACAAATCAGAATTTCTGTTCTGACTTGGCCCCTTGCTCAATAAGCAAATGGTCAAATTGACTGTCCTTGATAACTGGTCAAGGGGCCAAGCCTTTATTTAAGGAAGGCGAGAGAAAGATGCAGTGATGATAAATGCGACAGGCAAGCACACGAATGCAAGCGGTATTAAAAGTGAGATGCTGCACGCAAATGCAATCATGCAAAATTGATTTGTTTTCTTTTTTATATTTGACATTTTTTTTATTTTATCATAAAAAAGATTTTTTTCTTTGCAAATATGTACATTTTATCTTTTCCATTTTTTTGTTGCTTTTATTATAAAATTTTTTTGTTGCTAATGCCTGTCAAGCACCCAAATGGCACCTAACCTACGTGAGAACGGGGGTTTCTTACTAACCTCCCAGGTATCCTAAGTGCACATCTAGGTTGATTTGGGCCTCTAGACCCCTCGAATGATGATCCCGCTGGCTAAGACTTACGCTGATGACAATATCGTCATGCCATGCTTAGGCTCCCAGTCGCTTCCGACCATAGGGATTCACCCAAAAGATGTTTGAGGTAAATGATTTACCCGACCCAGATCTGTTTCCTCACAACTCTAGATGGTATATGATGGAACACCCTGGAGCCCTAACGACCAACCGTGCGACGCTGACCCGGAATCAGATGCCGTCGCACCCATAGGTGACGCGCTTGCATTGGCCTAAGCCCGAGGTTAAACAAGAAGACATCAAGGTGGTAAACATGGGTCTTGACCAGCCAGAAACACGGAGACTCCTTCGCAGCGATAGCTTTTGCTTTTCAAAGTAGGCAACCATATGTGTATATTAAAATAAGGTCGCAGACCCTGGGCAGTTTTCACCCTTCAGAAACTCCATCGAACCTTCATCTTTAGAGGAGAAGGAAGAGTGTAGGGGATAAACCTCCTGAGAGGACCGGCAAAGCCGTTAACCCGGCGAGCGAATAAGGGCCCATTAACTCTTTCCTTTCGGACAACTTCGGACCAAATCTCGAGCATTTACATTCCATAGCCCCCCCTTTTGTGGATTCGAACTTTTGCTTTGAGGGGTTCCATTTATCGCATCAGCACGGTCACGACCAGGCTCTTGATTTTGATTTTGTATTTCTTTTTGTGAGGGAGATATAGTCGTTTGACGTTTGTGGGCTCCCTTTCGTATGCCTGCGGGGACACTGCCCTCTTCTCGTGCTCTGATCGATGCTCGAGGAAATGGATCCTACTCTTGCCCTTGGGGGTTTGAGTTTTGGTTTCTCATGCTCAGCGTTTTAAGGGCGCCGACTGTCTCATTTGGTCGAAGAGAAAAGAATAAAGATTACAGCTTCCGGAGATCTTCTGGGTGGGGCCCCACCGTAGGTGATGCTACCGACTTTTTTTTTTTGAGTAAAATACATAAGTGAGCACATGTTAGCTTCCTTCGAGCGAGCAAAGGCCGACGTGGCCGGACAGGGATCTCCACAGTTCTGGCAAACCAAGACCCGGTGCCTACCAAGTCTTAATGGGCCCTATCCTAACATGAAGGTTAGATGCAGTGACTTGACTACATGGTGACCACCAGGCATTGGCATTTTGAATTTTCCATATTTTTAGTGGTTTTCAATATTTCTTTATTTTTGATGTTTTCTATCTTTTCATCATTTTTTTTGTTTTGTGCTAAGGGTAGTATTTCTTAAGATAAAGCCCATTCCAAGGGTGGGGTAACTCGGTCCCTTTGGCGTTGACTAGCTTGTAGGCATTGTCAGGGTACACGGCTTGAATTACAAATGGTCCTTCCCAATTGGGTTGGAGCTTAGAACGCGGACCTCCAGGTTTGATAAAAATTCTTTTTACGACCATCTCACCGACTTTGAATTTTCTCTCAACGACTTTCTTTTGGTAAAAGTGAGCGAGTCTATTTTGATACACACGCGCGTGTTCGGCAGCGGCCAGCCGCTTCTCATTCAAGAGTTCCAACTGGGCAAGGAGTGAATTACGACGATCGTCGAGGAGAAATTCCTCGTCTAATTGTACCCTGAGAGAAGGGATCAGAGTCTCGTACGGGACTACCGCTTCCATACCATAAGTAAGGGCAAATGGAGTCTGCCCGGTGGGGGTACGGATTGAAGTGCGATAGGCCCATAGGGCTTCGATAAGTTTTTCTGGCCAGTCTGAAAACTTACTAGACTCGCAGGTTTTTTTGATGATTTTGAGCAATGTTTTATTGGTGGCCTCCGCTTGGCCGTTACCTTGTGGGTAATAAGGTGATGAATGATGCAATGCAATTGCGTACCTTTTGCAGAGGTCGTATAGGTCCTGAGAAATGAACTGTGGCCCATTGTCGGTGATGATTGTGCTTGGGACGCCGAATCTGGTGAGGATGTTCTTCATAATGAACTTGCAGACTATTGACGCCTTGATTTCCACGTAAGCTTCGGCTTCGGCCCATTTGATGAAGTATTCCATCGCAGTAAGGATGAAAGATTTCTACTTGGTGAGGGAATTGGGATCACCTAGGGGACCAATGATGTCGAATGCTCACATGGAGAAAGGCCACGGGGAGGATATTGGATGAAGTGAGGAAGATGGTGAATGGATTTTATCGGCGTGAAGTTGACACTTGACACACCTACGGACATAGACAGCACAATCCTCTTCCATAGTGGGCCAATAAAAGCCTTAGCGAATGATCTTCTTGGCAAGCATCTGACTATTCACGTGGCCACCGCACACACCCGAGTGCGTCTCCTCTACACATTTCCAAACCTCATCGTCACCAAGACATCTTAACAGAATACCAGTAAGGCTCCTCCTATAGAGTAGACCTCCAACTAATGTGTATTTCTGAGCCACCCTTCTTATGGCTTTCTTGTCCTCTATGGTGGCCCCTTCAGGATAAGACTGATCTTGGCAGTATTTGACGATTTAATAGAACCATGGTTTCTCTTCATCAGCCAGTTCTTCTTCGGCCTCTGCCAACATGATTTCCCCCTTCTCAAGGATATCTTCTTGTAGGATCTTCCTTGCTATCCTGTCTTTGATATTTACATAGGAAGCATCATCGATTGCAGGGGCGTGAAGTTTGTAGATGGAAATGGACTCAAACCATCTTCCTAGAGGGAACCTTATGGATGATGCCAACGAGGCGAGGGCATCGGCGAGAATATTCTGATAACGAGGGACATGAACAAAGATCAGTTTGGTGAACAGTTTGGCAAAGGCAGTAGTGAGTTCTTGGTATGGCTTGAGTTTGGGATCGCGAGTGCGATATTTAGTGAGCACCTGGCGAAGGATGAGTTGACTATCACCTACGACCCGTAACTCAGTGATACGAAAAGAATGAGTGAGTTCTAGGCCAGCTAGAAGAGCTTCATATTCGGCTATATTGTTGGTAACTAAAAATTTGAGCTGGTATGCCAATGGGAATGTGAGGCCTTCAGGCGACAGGAGGGCGATGCCGATTCCTCTCCCTTGAGAATTCAGAGCTCCATCAAAATATAGCGTCCACATTGGCTCATCTGATTGGTTGACGGACATTAGTTCCTCATCTGGAAACTCTGATTGGACGGGATCGAACTTGGGAAGAGGATGGTGAGCGAGATGCTCGGCTATGACATAGCCTTTAATCACCTTTTGCTGGATGTAGGTGATGTCGAACTGAGAGAGAAAACTTTGCCAGCGTGCTAGCCTATCCGTAAGGACGGATTTTTTCAGAAGAAATTTGATAGGATTTATTCGAGCAATCAAGTGGACCTCATGAGCCAAGAAGTAGTGCTTCAATTTTTGCACTACCCAAACGAGGGCAGCACAGGTTTTCTCCATGACGATGTACTTCTGCTCACAGGGATTGAGAAGTTTGGACAAGTAATAGGTTGCCCGTTCCTTGCCTTCTTCATCAGCTTGTGCGAGGACGGCTCCCACGGAGTCATCCAAGACTGAGACGTAAAGGATCAGAAGTTTTTCTGGTTTGGGTGGAATGAGAACGGGTGGACTAGCCAGATATTCCTTCAACCCTTCAAAAGCTTTCTGACATTTAGAATTCCAGTGGAATTCTACTCCTGGCTTGGTCAACTCGTAGAGAGGTCTACACCTTTGTGAATGTTGGGACACAAGCCGATGAATAAACTGCAACCTCCCGATTAAACCTCGGACTTCCCTCAAATTCTTGGGAGGCGGCATATCCCTGATAGCCTTGGCTTTGTCGGGATCTATCTCGATCCCTCTTTTACTCATAATGAAACCCAGTAATTTACCCGACGACACACCAAACACACACTTCTTTGGGTTCATTTTCAATTGGAACTCCCTTGACCTCTGCAAGACCTTAGCCAAAACTTCTGGATGTTCCATCCTGGTCCTTGATTTCACCAACAAGTCATCCACATACACTTCCAGGTATATGTGCATCATGTCATGAAATATGGCCATCATAGCCCTTTGGTAAGTAGCTCCAGCATTCTTTAACCCAAACGGCATGACCACGTAACAATATGTTCCCCAAGGGGTAGTGAATGACGTCTTCTCCTGGCCCTCTTCTACCAAACGAATTTGATTATATCCTGAAAATCCATCCATGAATGAGAGGGTCTCATAACCTGCCGTGTTATCGATCAACACATCAATGTGAGGCAAGGGAAAATCATCCTTTGGACACGAGCGGTTAAGGTCCCGGAAGTCGATGCAAATCCTGACTTTCCCATCTTTCTTCATGACCGGGACAATGTTCGCCATCCATTGAGTATAAAGGACGACTCTAATGAACCTGGCTTTGTGGAGCTTATCGACCTCTTCTTTCATTTTCAAAGCCATCTGAGGGTGTGTGGACGCGGGATTTTTCTTCCGTTATCTTATTTAATTTTATTTGTTTATTTATTGATTTATTGGTTAGTTATTGGCGTGCCAGTCACATGTGTGACGATTTTATTGTGCGCTCGACTTGACTTGGTCAGTCGATTGTGAAGTCCGAGTCGGGACCAGAAGTCCGCCATACCATAAAGGCTATGACGTTAATTACGCCCTTCCTAAGAAGGACAACCCTTGATTAAACGCCGAAATAGGAGGCCTCATAAGGCAAACAGATATTCATGTGCACAATTTTAAACTTCATACCAGGGCCAGGAAGGCGGGTAAGATAATAACATCAACCACAGAAACAGACGATATCGTTGAATCAGCGGTTCAAAAACTGGGTGTAGGGGAAAGGGGAGAAGGCGGATTTCAATCACAGGCAGACTGAGCTGTAACCATGATGGGGTTTTAAAGCATCGATCAACATTTCGACATCATTTCCCCTTGATCCGGCTCATGCCCAGGGGAGAATAGGCTATCACCCACGGAGTGCCGGGATGAAAGCCGAGAGATAGAGAGGCCGAACCTCTCGCATTACACATGTATGCCCTGGGGCAATGTTTGACTCTTCCCTTATAAGAGCTGGTGGCACTCATGCATTGGCAGAGCTTACCGGAGCTAAAAGGGGGGTGGGTTGTCGTAATCCCGACACGAACTGATGGAACATAAGGGAGTCTGACTCCCTTTAATTTTATCCCCGGGACATATCTGGTGATCCACGGATATCCCTGTGTGGGTTTGCTCTGGGTGTTGGGGTTCATTGGGTGGCAGATTAGGCTCTCGGCGCACTCTGAATGGGCACGGGCTCTCGGCATGACCCAAAACGGGAAGGCCAGGGCTCCCGGCGCCAATGGCAAGAAGGCCGGGGGTTCCCGGCGCCAAGGTGAGAGGGCCGGGGTTCCCGGCGCGATGAGGAGGAGGCCAGGGGGTTCTCGGCGCCAATGGCAAGAAGGTCGGGGGTTCCCGCGCCAAGGTGAGAGGGCCGGGGTTCCCGACGCGATGAAGAGGAGGCCAGGGGGTTCTCGGCGCAGGCTTCCCGGCGCGAGGAGGAAGTGTTAAAGGGGGTTTCGGCGCAGGCTTCCCGGCGCGAAGAGGAAGTGTTAAAGGGGGGTTTCGGCGCGACCAATCATGAGAAAAGGAGGCTCCCGGCATAGGTTTCTCGGCACGGAGAAGAAATGGTGGAGGACCTTTTCGGCTTGGGCATAGTGGGGGTTCTCGGCGCAAGAAGGCTCACGCCGAGGGCTATTCACCTGTTCTACTGTTCTTGGAGCCGAGATAGATGAGGGCGCCGAGATGTGTTTCAGGGTTCTACGGCACTCTGCTTTTGGGGTTTCTTTCTGGGATTCAGGTAACGGCTGGGAATTTAGGATGCAAATGAGGGGGGAAGCCAAGGGCTTTGCTGGGGCAGTGCCAGGGGATCACTGGAAGGCGAAGTTTATGGAGGGCTCGAGATCATCACCCATTTAAACCCTCTGGAGATATGTTTTTCTGTCGCCGGTCGTCCAGGGAAACCAAGGGATAACTGTCCCTGATTCTTGGGGCGGCCTTGATGGCTTAAGAAAAAGGAAAAAAATGAAATGAAAGATGGGGAGACTACCCAGCCTAGGCATCACTGAAGGGGTGAGAGGATAGAGTCCAATAACCCATGGGTGTGAAGATTGGGACTCTTCCTTCGACATTCCTCCAGGAAGAACAATCGGAGCATAGAAACCTGAAGCATCAGAACGATCATTCAAGACATTGAGCAGCACTCATTCGAGAGAAACCAGAGAAGGGAAGGCTTCATCAGTTCACGTTCAGTCGAACCAGAAACATGGATACATATAAGGAAGAAGAAAGAAAACGGGGAAACGCCCAAACAGGCCATCAAAGCATTTCGTTCCATTGCATCATCCCAAACTTACACCAATCACAAGGGGGAAATGAGGGAAAGGGAAATAGAACGAAGGCCGGGATATCCCGGTTACATTCGATAAATCGAGGTAAGACTCGTAAGATTACATGGAGAAGAAAAGAAAACATGGGGGGAGGGCGGAGCATTGACTCCTCTCCCTCCCCAGCTGCCCACCTGGAGCTTCTTCTCCTTCTTCCTCTTCTTCTTTTTTTTCTCTCTTGCTCTGTTGGTCTCTTCTCTCTTTTCTCTATCGTTCCCTCTTTTTTCTATCGTCCGCCCCCTTTCTTCCTCGAGGGGAAGGGGGTTTTATAACTGTATTTTGTATCTTCTCGGCAGGCCTGTCACGGCGCGCCTCAACTGAGGGACTTCCCGGCGCGCAGGACTTCAGCTTCTCGGCGCAGCTCTTGGGCTTCGACAAGAGGATCCCGGCGCCACTTTATAGGCCCACTTAGGTCTTTTAGACTAGGCCTCTTATTGGTCCTTCAAGTACATCAGCACCCAAAAGGGCCCTCCATTGGTGACATAGTTTCTATTGAGATCATTCATAGGTTTTTCATCAGTCGGTAGACCGGGGTTTCATCGGCGTTGCCATCTGAATGATGACAAAACCGGACATCATTTCATTGGTATCGTCACCGGAACGGTGACAAGACCGGACATCAGCTTTAGCCTGGAAAGACTTCAGCCAGGTGACTGCTATTTCATCAGTGCCGTCGTCTGACTGACAATGGCATCGGACATCAGCTTGGCCGGGAAAAGGCTTCAGCCGGGTAGATGGTTGACGAACTTCGTCATTGATCTTTCACTATTGGTCTGATCTTCCTTTCAATTCTGTCTCTGCCCTTGCTCATTTTCAAGGTGTCAACAAATGCCCCCCACCTGCGGGCGGCGTAAGCGCAGAATAAGCGGCACGGGGTCTGCAGGTGCCTTTCATCATTCGAGGGTATCTTCCTCCATTTCTCTTTGACATTGTTCTTCGGCTTAATCATGTTGCTGTAGCGATATTATGCACATGTATCTTTCATTTTCATGTTTTTCATTTCCATATCTTCTCAGCACTTTGGAGCCTTCTTGGCCTTGCCTTGGGCTTCTCGGTGCGAGGTAGAAACCCTTCTCGGCGCGGGTACTTCTCGACGCGGCCTGTCGTTGGCGCTGGCATCTCGGCGCGGCCTTCTCGGCACGGGCCGTCTCGGAGGGGTTCTCGGCGCGGGTTGTCTCGGCGCGCTCCTTTTTTCGGCCGACAGGGGGGTTATCGGCGCGCTTTTCTTCACGTCGAGAAGCCTCTCCTGCTTCTTCTTTTTAACCCCCCCGAGAGGGTTTTTACCTCACTTCTTACCTCTTCCTTCTCTCTCTTCATCTCGGCGGCAGCGGTGAGCTCCCCCCCCTCCGAGAGCCTTGTCGTCTTCCCCCCCTTTTTTTTGACCCATTCATTCTTGGGTAGGTTCATTATGTGGGATTGAGTCCCATTTTATGCTCGGGATCACTCCCTCTTGGTGGGTGACTCCCTATTTTTCTTGGGCAGACCCCGGACAAGAGGAGATGCTGCCAAAATTTAATTGGAATTATTTATTCAATCATCACATGCTCATTCGTCTTTCCGATGCTTATTTTCATCTTTTCTTGATTGCAGTCACTGACATGGCTTCCGACTCTTCTGCTGTGGCTTCCATGACTGTGGGAGCGAGTTCATCGGCTCAGCCGGACATATCTCGGGCTTCAGTCAACTGGCTGAATGTGAATAGTCTGAGCTTTGGCTATAACCAGATCGCCACTGTCGACGAGTCCTCTGATTCCGAGACTGACACAGTGCCGTCTTCCGGAGTCTATTCTTCCACAGAAGGGATTGATTTCAGAAGGGCTGCTGACTACCGTCTGGACCTGCCGAAGGATCGTCATCTGCTGCCATTTATCCGGACCTTCACCATAGGCGGAATGAGGGATTTCCTGCTTGCTCGGTCTGTGGAAGCGGCAATACTCGCTGACAGAGACAGCATGAAGGGTTCTGTTTATCGCGCCCGAGCCATATATCTCCCGGGTGAGCAGAGGGATTGGAATGCCGTGCTGGGCATTTCTGAATTAGAGCCGGAGAAGAAGATGCTGACCCGTGCTCCAGAGTTTACCCCGGCAAGGTGGGACCATGCAGCCGGTCGCGTCCATCGGGAGAAGCCCAACTTTGGACTTTTTCTAGCTCCTGTGAAGTGGGGTTACAGGGACGAGCCATTTATTCTGAACTGTCTGGCCGTTCAATTTAAATATCAGCTGGCTGCCGGCTGGTTTGGAGATGCTAAAGTGACAGACGCCCATCTCTTCAGGGTAGGAGCAGTGGAGTTTACAGAATTTGTCTTGAAGGAATACGCTCCTTTACTGATTAGAGCTGGGGTATATCATAGTGTATTTGCCTCCAGGTTCCGCTATCCCATCTCTCGGGGATTATGTTGCGGCATGCTTGAAGTGTTCTGCCCACAGTTTAATACGTTCTATACAGCAGAAGGCGAGACTTCTCTCGATCTTTGGAGTCTTGCGCAGCTTTCAGGCCTGCCTATAGATGGGGAGCCATACGAGGAGGTCTGTCTAGACGACTCTGTAAAGGACGCCTCTGATGGAGAGGGTAGATATTCTTTTGGATATGCATACCGGTATCTGATGAAAGCTTATCGGACCATTTGTCTGGCCTATAGCAGGGGATCTTCCAAAGGATATCAACCCCGGGAAAAGAGCAGCAGATTGAGAGTCCGTGTAGGACAGTGGATACAGTACTTCTTCGGGGGTCCCTTGAAGTATACAGACTTCCCTTCCGTGGGACCAACTCCCGGTAAGCAGATCAGGGCCCCTCGTTACAAATCAGTATTACCGGCTTCACTGCGCCGAGCAGGTGTAGACGGCCCGAACCCAGTAGGGGTTGACCCCATTACTCATTGTGCAGCTTATCTGACCTTCTGGCTGTGCACTTTCGCTCTCCCTCAAGGGGACGAGACGACTATCAGACCGGAGGCTATATATCCGGCCTGTCAGATGGCCTTGGGGATGAGACTGTCTCTGTGCCCGGTAGCTTTGTGTTTAGTTTACAAATCATTGGGAGATTTGCACAGACATCGGGTTCCCCGTTCCTTACGGACTGTAGGTCCATTTCATTTCTTCAATGCTTGGGTTTGCAGCATTTTCCCCGAGCTGGCCCCGAGAACTTTGCAGTCAGACACACTGCTCCCTCGGATGATTGAGTTTGCTAGCGCCGAACCCGGTCTCTTCTCAGAGCAGCTGTTTAAGATAAGGGGCAGGTTGACAAGAGTGCCTGTAGATGCTCCTGGCAGCATTCATTTTTGGAGCTTGGCAGCAGGTTCGGCTCCTTTAGTAGACCCTCAGAGGGAATGTAAAATGGAGGAGGTAGAAGTTTATGTCCATCCTGTTTCGGGGGCCAATGCCACCCGGCCCATATTAGAACCAGAACTGGTAAGGTGGGCTATGGCTATCCGACCCAGTGTATTGGTCTTCAGGAAGGGAGGCTTGCTCATTTTGGAGCCCTATTACCCATTCCGTTTTAGCAGAAACTTTGGCTACGATCAGCATATTCCTCCATCAGTTGCTCAGTTTCCTTTGGACAGCCGTGCCAAGCATGGATCCTCCATTGCCAGTGACGGTCGGATATGGTGGGATTTCTTTCATCGCCGAGAGGGCGTAACTTTCAGGGTCCCGACCGTTTCTAATCGTATTCCCCGTGTCACATCAGAATACATCAAGTGGTGGAATACCCGCACCAATTTTTATAAGGACGGCAGAGGCGCCTTCTGGGATGTGGCCGAGCGCTCTTTCTTAAAGCGGCAATCAGGGCCTGTGTTTGAAATTGATGAGGTTCATCTGAAAAGGCTCTATTCACAGCATCCGAAGGAGGCGGACACATATATTGCCAGGCGTCGGTCCTTAAAAGAGGAAGGCTCTGAAATACCCACTCCTGTCTTTTCTGAGATCAATGAAGATGTTTTTACAAAGGACCTGAGGCAGTTGGGCCACATAGGGAGTATTCATGTGGAGGTGCAGTATCCGTTTCCCCCAGAGGAGCCTCTCCCGACAGCAGCCCCCTGGAGGGGCCCGGTGGACAGATTTCACCCTTATAGGACGTTTGTGCGGAGGGAAGACCGCACCCAGACATATTATCAGCACACTTCTTGGCTTTTTGTACTGCTGAATGTTCACGGGCTGTCAGTAGAGAACCCGATAGCTGGCATTCTGAATAAGCCGCTTTTCATTTCTTTTCATTATGTTGATGGCTGGTGCATGGATTATCTCGGCCTCTTTCATTGCCTCGACTTCCATGGACATAAAGACTTGACTGCCTTGACGGAGAAGTGCCAGACCATCGGTGACGTATGCTGGCTCGTGAAGGAGGCTGCTTCCCGCTCGAAGGAGGTGGCTTATCTGTATTGGCCGCTTTCCACCTTCTATGACGGCCCAGCAGGTATGACCCTTCCTGTGCGCTCATGGCGTCTTTCTTTTATTGTTATGTTCTGCATCTGTCGACTATGACTGCCTTTCTTGTGTCTTGCACAGATAGACCGGACATAAAACGGCAGGGACTTTACAGGAAGATTATTGCTCAAGCTGAGAAGCCTGCTTACTTTGAAATTCCTGCAGCGGCACCTACGACCACTCCCTTGCCTCCGGGCAAGAAGAGGAAGCCTTCTGTGGTGAAAGCTGCAGTTGTCAAGGCCAAGAGGGCCAAGGTTGTTCGGGTCCAGCAGTCAGCTCCAGTTGCGACGGACGCCGGAACCCCTCTTCCAGACATCCCCTCTTTTGACGAGTTCAGGTCTCAGAGGGAGGCTGCTCAGGAACCTGCCGAGAGTGGCGGTAAATATCTTGCAGATGCAATCTTCATTGTTTTCTTGACTGATCTTTTAAGGCGTCCTTCGAGACTGAGCTTCTCTTTATCTGATACAGCCCCGGAGCAGGTTGCAGTGCCTATGGAAAGGGACACGAGGCTGCCTTCTCCTACCCCGGCTGGCGAGGAGGAAGGTAAATGTGCTTTCTCATCTTTTCTCTTTATACTTTCGTTGTTGTTCTTTTCCATTATATCCCTCAGAGTTCCCCTTTTGTTGAAGTGACAGTCAGGGAGCAGACTGAGGCCATTATAGCAGCGGGAGAGTCGCCTCAGCCGCAGGAGGGTCACAGGATTCAAACACAACGGAGTCCTGTCCCGGCCAGACGTATAATCACCCGGTCTGCATCCTGGCATGCTCTAGAGGTGACCTCGCAGGATATAGCTAGTGTGGAGGTATCCTCGAGCAGCTCTGAGACCATCCCTGATAATGAGGAGGAAGTGACTTTCAGCGACAGCGAGGAGGAAGTCCTAAAATCAGAAGCCTTGCCCGTATTTGCAAAAGGCCTTCCACCTTTTCAGCCTCCTAAGCTGCTGATGCCGTCTTCTGAGGAGGAATTGCAAGAGGAGTTTGCCGGGCTCGACACCGAGGTTGACATAACCCCTCCGTTTGTTGCTTCAACTACGGAGCTTTCTCCTCTTTTGTCTCATTTTGAGGATATAGCTCCCACTTTAAAGGTAAGCTTCTCTTTTTGTCTGCTGTTCTATTTACTTTCTTTCATTCATTGCTGAAGCTCATCCTGCTTTGTCCTCAGGACCCTGCCATTACCAGCTCAGACGCGGCCGCAGTTTCTATGGACGTCTCATCTGCAGATTTGGTCATCATCCCCGCTTTACCTTCAACTTGCATGGGAATTTCTGAGGTTATTCGCCCCGTGCCAGTAAGAATACAATCTTCAACTGACTTAACATCACTGGACTTGGGATCATCAGGAGAGATTTACATCCCTGTGAGGGCCTCAGAGTTTAGAGCCGAAGCAGACCTAGCCAGAAGCTCCGCCTTTATACCGGCCGCCGTAATGTCAATTACGCCCGAGTCAGCAGTCCCTGCCACAGTGGCTATAGAGACTGGACTTTTACCTCTACAGACTAGGGACCCTTCGTCCCCATTATCAGAAAAAGTAGCTGAAGATGAAGCCCTTATTCAGAAGACTCATGAAGAGATAGCTCCATCATTTATTGGTTCTCCCTCCGCAGATGTTCAAGCCATAGCTCCCGAGACAGCGGTAGAGGAGGAGTCTTCAGCTCAACAGGAGAGCACAGAGAGGGACCGGCCAGTTCTTCCAGCAGATTTGCCGTCTTCGTCCTCTCAGTTGGAAGTTGCACTGTGGGCAGACATTGACGGCGAGGTGGCTTTCGAAGTAGCTCCAGTTCCTTCTCCTGGCTTCGCTTCATCTGAGAGTTTTATCTGGCAAAATCTGGATATGCTGTGCCAGCTGGTGGAGTCCCAGCCCGGACTGACTTATCTGCGGCTGAAGGAGATAGCCGAGCGTTTCACTGCCGGTCTACAGGCGATGGGCTGTCCCATGGAAATATGGGCCCAGCGGGTTCTATTGTTGTTAAAGTTCATACATCGCCGGGACTTCTTGGCACATATTATGTCTGACAGACTGGCAGCTTTGAAGTTGCAAAGGAAGGAGTGCAAATCTGAGCTGGAGAAGACGGACTCTATTCTTCAGGAGCGCCAATGCCAACTGCAGTCTCTGGCACAGCGGGAGCAGTTCGTGCGCAGCCGGATAACCATCCTGGAGGTTGAATTGTCTGACCTCCGGGCTGAACTGCCGCAGATAACAACTTCTCGGCCGCAGCTTGCGGAGGAAGTAGCTCTGTTGGAGGGGCAGGTGGCATCCTTTCAGGACGAGTCTGCTCGGCTACAGGAGGAGGAGGCTCGACTTCATGAGCTGGGGGCTGCCCCGCATGTAGGGCTTCTGGCCTTTGAGGACATATTCCGGCGCCCGTGAATATCTGTTTCCCCCCTTTTTGTAATACAATTCCCCCTCAGGGGCCCTTCTTGTATTCCCTTTATTTATTCAATGGAAAGGAATCTTTATACCAGTCTCATATGTGGTTTGTCTTTTCTATGTGGTTTCATCACTTTGGGAAGTGGGGTAGTGGTTCTAGCAGTCCCTCATGCGAATGGCTCGTATCTGGCAGGAGAGCGTCCACCCCTTCAAAGAAAGGATGGGGAATTTGCTCCACCGCGTGACGGCCTCCGGGAGGGTGCTTTAAACCGAATTCTGTTGTTGGTAGCAAACGTCCTTCTTGGCCATATGTGCCGCAAGGGAGACGGTTTGCAGGAATGTGAACGAAGAGGCTCAGAGCACTATCCGGAACGGGTGAATGGTCCATCCCGGGCAGGTTTCAAAGCTAGTCGGGGCAATGTGCCAATCGACCAGTATATGATTTCATCATCGATATTGGGTTTATATCGATGCAAAGGGGTTTTATAGGTTTCA
Source organism: Amorphophallus konjac (assembly GCA_022559845.1). Classification (NCBI taxonomy): domain Eukaryota; kingdom Viridiplantae; phylum Streptophyta; class Magnoliopsida; order Alismatales; family Araceae; genus Amorphophallus; species Amorphophallus konjac. The sequence goes on along the minus strand of JAHNEJ010002878.1, from coordinate 174,142 downwards.
TCAGAGTAGACGTAAGGTCTAGACTGGGTAGAGGTTATCGCAGGTGGGATATTGAAGGGTGCGCGGTTTTCATCAGGACAGACGTAGGGTCTGAACTGGATAGGATTCATCATTGATCGGGCGAGGTGCCGGTCGATCAATAGCTAGTTTCATCATCGATATTGGGTTCATATCGATGCAAAGAAAGTGTTATAAGTTTCATCAGAATAGACAAAAGGTCTAAACTGGCAGGGTTTTAATTGGACATGGTTTCATCACTGATCGGGCGAGGTGCCAGTCGATCAGTGGTTGGTTTCATCGTCGATATGGGGCTTATATCGACGCAAAGAGTTTCATAGGTTTCATCAGTATAGACGTAAGGTCTAAACCGGACAGAGGATTTCATCATTGATCGGGCGAGGTGCCGGTCGATCAACGGTGGGACGTATGTAGAGGTGTAGGTCTCGTCAGGACAGACGTAAGGTCTATTCCAGCAGGTTTTATGGCGGGTGGGACTTTGCCAAGAAATACGTAGGTTTCATCAGGATAGGCGTAGGGTCTATCCTGGTAGGGTTTCATCGTTGACCGGGCAAGGAGCCGATCGATCAAGGGAAGGTTTAGGAGTTTGATCAGGACAGACGTAAGGTCTGAACTGGCCAGGCTTTATCAGAATGATGACGGGTTTTATTGTCGGTGGGACATGTGAAAGAGGGTATGTAGATTTCATCAGGGTAGACGTAAGATCTACCCCGGAAAGGCTTTATCATCGGCGGGGCATAGAGCCAGATGACCGACGGAAGGCCTCATCAGTGAAGGGGAGGTGAAGGCAACGTGCCGGTTGGCATGGAACTTCTGAATTACCACATTACCGACCCAAGCGCCCTTTTGGGTTTTCGCCGGAGCCAGCCCCCTCTTGCTTTTGCCCACGCGTCCTTTCGGATTTTCATGTGGCGGGGTACCCGATTTTGCCTGCAGTGCCCTTTCGGGTTTTCACCACAGCTGGGTTTTAGCCATTTTTGCCCTTGTCCAGAATGCCTGAACAAGTCTGGCGGGATATCTCTATTTTCAACTCCATTTCTATATATGTATTTTTTGTCGTTTTCTTTCTCTTTTCTTTTTCATTGTCTTTTCTGGGACCAGAACTTTCATCCTATGGACCATGGCGCCATATGTTTATTGTGGACACACGATCATTGATGTGGGTGTCAACATCAATGCAAAGGGAAGTAGGGTTTCATGATCTATCCAGACGAAAGGTCCGAATTGATTTAGAGGATATAGATAGCAGCTCGGGCACGAGGCCGTTTGCTGAAAATATGAGTTTCATCGTTAATGTGGGGTTTAACATTAACGCAAAGGAATAGAGTTTCATGATCTATCCAGACGGAGGGTCTGAATCGATTCAAAGAGCAGTGTTGTGCTATGTCAGAGCGGACGGAAGGCCCACCCTGGATGGATTTTAGCGTTGATCAGGCAGCGTGCCAATCAATCGATAGCAGGTTTCATCATTGGTATTGGCTCATACCAATGCAAGGATTTCATATGCTTCATCACGATAGACGTAGGGTCTAAACTGGGTAGGGTTTTATCATTGATATTAGGCGAGGTGCCAATCGATCAATGGCGGGTTTCATCATCGGTATTGGATTTATACCAATGCGAGGAGTTCATGGATTTCATCAGGATAGACGAAAGGTCTAAACTGGATAGGTTTCATCATAGATCGGGCAGTGTGCCGGTCGATCAGTATCAGGTTTCATCATTAGTAGTGGGTTTATACCAATGCAAGGATTTCATAGGTTTCATCGGGATAGACGTAAGGTCCATTCCGGATGGGTTTAATCGTGGTGGGTCTTAGACAGAAACAAGTGGAAGTGTTTTATCAGAACAGACGGAAGGTCTATCCCAAGGTGGGTTTATTATTGAGGGAGATTTTTCTTGAGCAATACATGAAGGCTTCAATAGAATAGACGTAAGGTCCATTCCGGATGGGTTTAATCGTTGATCAGGCAAGGCGCCGGTCGATCGACGAGAGTTTTATGGAGGGAGGTGAGGCTTTCTTTGGAATCACCACATTACCGACCCAAGCGCCCTTTCGGGTTTTCGCCGGAGCCAGCCCCCTCTTGCTTTTGCCCACGCGTCCTTTCGGATTTTCACGTGGTGGGGTACCCGATTTTACCTGCAGTGCCCTTTCGGGTTTTCACCACAGCTGGGTTTTGGGCCATTGTTTCACTTGTCCCTAATATAGGGGCAAGTCTGGCGGGGTATCTCTATTTTTAACCCCATTTTTATTTTCTTTTATTCTCTTTCTCTCCCTTTTTTGAAAGGTGACAGGTCGGAATGCCACCAGCTCAAGATGAGGGTAACTTGGTTAGGTCGGAGTGCCGCTAGACCAAGAAAAGGGTAGTTTAGCTAGGGCGGAGTGCCACTAGACCGGGAAATGGGTGTAGCTTTGCTGGGGCAGAGTGCCGCTATACCAAGAAAAGGGTAGCTTGGTCAGGGCGGAGTGCCGCTAGGCCAAGGAAGGGTAGCTCGGCTAGGGCGGAGTGCCGCTAGACCAAGGAAAGGGTAGCTCGGCTAGGGCGGGGTGCCGCTAGACCGGGAAAAGGGTGTAGCTTGGCTAGGGCGGAGTGCCACTAGACCAAGGAAAGGGTAGCTCGGTTAGGGCGGAGTGCCACTAGACCAAGGAAAGGGCAGCTCGGCTAGGACGGAGTGCTGCTAGACCAAGAAAAGGGAGTAGCTTGGCTAGGGCGGAGTGCCGCTAGACCAAGAAAAGGTAGCTTGGTTAGGGCGGAGTGCCGCTAGACCAAGAAAGGGTGTAGCTTGGCTAGGGCGGAGTGTCGCTAGACCAAGGAAAGGGTAGCTCTGTTAGGGCGGAATGCCGCTAGACCAAGAAAGGGTGTAGCTTGGCTAGGGTGGAGTGCCGCTAGGCCAAGGAAAGGGTAGTTCGGCTAGGGCAGAGTGCAGCTAGACCAAGGAAAGGGTAGCTCGGCTAGGGAGGGGTGCCGCTAGACCGGGAAAAGGGTGTAGCTTGGCTAGGGCGGAGTGCCACTAGACCAAGAAAAGGTAGCTTGGTTAGGGCGGACTGCCGCTAGACCAAGAAAGGGTGTAGCTTGGCTAGGGCAGAGTGCCGCTAGACCAAGGAAAGGGTAGCTCGGTTAGGGCGGAATGCCGCTAGACTAAGAAAGAGTGTAGCTTGGCTAGGGCGGAGTGCCGCTAGGCCAAGGAAAGGGTAGTTCGGCTAGGGCAGAGTGCCGCTAGACCAAGGAAAGGGTAGCTTGGCTAGGGTGGGGTGCCGCTAGACCGGGAAAAGGGTGTAGCTTGGCTAGGGCGGAGTGCCACTAGACCAAGGAAAGGGTAGCTTGGTCAGGGCGGAGTGCCGCTAGGCCAAGGAAGGGTAGCTCGGCTAGGGCGGAGTGCCGCTAGACCAAGAAATGGGTGTAGCTTGGTTAGGGCTGAGTGCCGCTAGACCAAGGAAAGGGTAGCTCGGCTAGGGCGGGGTGCCACTAGACCGGGAAAAGAGTGTAGCTTGGCTAGGGCGGAGTGCCACTAGACCAAGGAAAGGGTAGCTTGGTCAGGGCGGAGTGCCGCTAGGCCAAGGAAAAGGGTAGCTTGGTTAGGGCGGAGTGCCGCTAGACCAAGGAAGGGTGCAGCTTGGCTAGAGCGGAGTACCACTAGACCAAGGAAAGGGTAGCTCGGTTAGGGCGGAGTGCCACTAGACCAAGGAAAGGGTAGCTCGGCTAGGGCGGGGTACCGCTAGACCGGGAAAAGGGTGTAGCTTGGCTAGGGCGGAGTGCCACTAGACCAAGGAAAGGGTAGCTTGGTGAGGGCGGAGTGCCGCTAGGCCAAGGAAGGGCGTAGCTTGGCAAGGGCGGAATGCCGCTAGACCAAGAAAGGGTGTAGCTTGGCTAGGGCGGAGTGCCACTAGACCAAGGAAAGGGTATCTTGATTAGGGCGGAATGCCGCTAGACCAAGGAAGGGTGTAGCTTGGCTAGGGCGGAGTACCACTAGACCAAGGAAAGGGTAGCTCGGTTAGGGCGGAATGCCGCTAGACCAAGAAAAGGTAGCTTGGTTAGGGCGGAGTGTCACTAGACCAATGAAAGAGTAGCTTGGTTAGGGCGGAGTGCCGCTAGACCAAGGAAAAAGTAGCTTGGTTAGGGCAGAGTGCCGCTAGACCAAGAAAAAAGTAGCTTGGTTAGGGCGGAGTGCCGCTAGACCAAGGAAGGATGTAGCTTGGCTAGGGCGGAGTACCACTAGGCCAAGGAAAGAGTAGATTTTGCCCGATTACTCGGGGAATGTCGGTTGTGCTGTATGATACAGCTTCAGATGTCTTCCGTTGAGTGGTGAGAATTGGATTTCCCCTCGATGGTTAACAACCACGTAGGCCCCTCCTTCGTAGACCCTCTGTATCACACAAGGACCTTCCCAATTAGCATTCAGCTTTCCTTTTGGGTTGGACGCCATGACTTCTTTTTTCTTGACCATGACGAGGTCGCCTTTCTTGAATTCTCATCCTTTTACGAGTTTGTTGAATGCAGTGGCCATGCGGGCCTAATACATTTGGATACTCTTCTAAGCTCGGAGGCGCTTCCCTTCCAATTCAGCCAGCTCTTCTAGTCTTCTTTCTGCATTGGTCTGTTCGCCACGGGCCAGGCCATATTGGACTGCCACTCTGAGTGACGGGACTTCCAGCTCTAGCGGAACCACTGCCTCTGAGCCGTATACCAGCGAGTATGGTGAGCACCCTGTAGGTGTCTTGAAGACAGTGCGGTATGCCCACAGAGCTTCATACATTTTCTCTTCCCAGTCCTTCTTATTAGAACTGACGACCTTGGCCAACAAGGTGCAGAGGGTCTTGTTAAAAGCTTCTGCCAATCCGTTTGCCTGCGGATTGTAAGGAGTGGAGGTCCTCCATTCGATCTTATATTTCTCAGCAAGCCGATAGACCTTCTGATTTTTGAAATGACTTCCATTGTCGGATATTATTCGGCTGGGGATCCCGAACCGGAAGATAATGTTCTGTTTGATGAATCTGGCGACCAATTCACCAGTCACTTCTCTTAATGCTATAGCCTCCGCCCATCGGGAGAAGTAATCTGTTATGGCCAGTATGTACTTATGTCCGATCGAGGAAGTCGGCAGTGGCCCGACTACATCAGTTCCCCATTGTGCAAATGGCCAGCTGGGAACTGTAGGGTGCAGAGTCGTAGGAGGCCTTCTAGGCACAGTAGCATGCTCCTGGCATTTCTGGCATGATTTTGCAAATTTATAGCAGTCTTCAAACATGGTGGGTCAATAGTAGCCCAGCTTCTTGATTTCTATCTTCATCTTGTGACCAGCCTGGTGGACACCTGCTGTCCCAGCATGTGTTTCTTTCATCGCTTGCCAGGCTTCCTCAGTGGACAGACAGCGGAGTAGAATCTTCTTGCGTGCATCTGCCATTATTCGGAACAAAATTCCATTCCTGAGTTCATAAGAATCTTTGATTCTTAGGAGTTTCATCTTTTCTTCTCTTTTCTGCGGCAGTTGTTGGTGTAGAAACCACTGCAGCAAGTGTTGTCTCCAATCAGACGCTTGTTCTGTGCTGATGGTGGCAACCTCGTCTTCTTCGGGGCACTCTTCTAGCATACTGGGGACTTGCCGCCGGTTCATAACGACAATGTTCAGTGTCTTATTTGGTGGGACTGCTAGTGAGCTGGCCAGCTTCGCCAGTGCATCAGCCTGGGCATTGTGTCCACGGCCCACATGCTTGAGCTCAATATGGTAGAATTTCGCCATGAGGTGCACAGCTTTTTGGTGGTAGGGATTCAGTTCTGGCTTCCGCACTTCGAACTCCCCTTGGATCTATTTTATTATCAACATCGAATCCCCGAATACTTGAAGCATTTGGATACCCATGTTGAGGCTGATATATAGCCTGATTATCAGAGCTTCATACTCGGCCTCATTATTGGTGCAGGGCTTGTTTATAGAACAGGAAGTATGCACGACCTCCCCTTCTGGTGATTTCAGCACAATACCGGCTCCAGCCCGTATTCTGGTCTTTCCATCAGAGTCTGTCTCTGTTCTAGATGCTCCATCAAAGAATAGTTGCCACATAACTGACTGGTCTGGCAGGCCTGGAGTGTCTCATCATCGGGTAACTCAGTCCCTAGCATATCATTTTCGGCACAGGATGCTCTGCGAAGAAATCAGCCACAGCCTGTCCTTTTATCGCCCTCTGGGGTGTATAGGTAATATCGAATTCCATCAGGATCACTGCCCATTTGCCCAACCGGCCCTTCAGTACTGGCTGAGTCAATATGTATTTGAGCGGATCTGCTGCAGATATCAATCTGACTTCATGTGACAACATATAGTGTCGGAGCTTTTTGACAGCAAAGACTAGTGCCAAGTAGGTCTTTTCTATGTAGCTGTAGCTTTCTTCAGTTCTAATCAGCCTCCTACTCAGATAGTATAAGGCTTGTTCTTTGCCTTCTTCATTTATCTGTGCCAGCATTGCCCCCAGGGAACAGTATGTGGCCGCGATATACAGTATCAAGGGCCTGCCCTTAATTGGTGCCCCCTGCACCGGAGGGGTCTTGAGATATTCTTTCAGCTTATCAAAGGCTTCTTGACAGCCATCGTCCCAGAGGAACGGCACATCTTTCATCATGAGCTTGTGAAAGGGATGGCATCTTCCCGACAGATTTGATATAAATCATCGGATATAGGCCAGACACCCTTGCAGAGATCTCAGATCGGACAGATTCCTTGGTGGAGGGAGCTCCTGGATAGCCTTAATCTTGGATGGGTCAATTTCAATGCCCCTATGACGGACAATAAACCCGAGGAATTTTCCACTGGACACGCCGAAGGCGCATTTCATGGGATTCATCTTGAGTTCATATTTGCGCAGCCTCTGGAATACTACCCTTAAGTCTTGCAAATGGTCTTCTCTTCTGCTGGTTTTACTACCAGATCATCAATGTAGCACTCTACTTTATTGAAGAGCAAATCATCAAAGATCTTGGTCATAGCTCTTTGATAGGTAGCGCCGGGATTCTTGAGGCCAAACGGCATCCTTTTGTAGTGGAATATCCCCTTCGGGGTATGGAATGCAGTGTGCACTCTATCTTCCTCAGCAATCCAGATCTGGTTGTATCCGGATGACCCATCCATAAATGATAGAGCCTCATGACCAGTAGTCACATCGATCATTACTTCAGTGATTGGCACTGGAAAGTCATCTTTCGGGCAAGCCTTATTAAGGTCCCGGAAATCAACACATATTCTAATCTGCCCATTCTTCTTCTTTACGGGCACTATGTTGGCTAACCATGTAGTATACTAATTTTCTTCAACAAAGCCTACATCAATCAGCTTGTCAACCTCTTTGTTAATCTGATTTATTAATTCAGGGCGTATTCTCCTGGAAGGCTACTTTACAGGGCTAGCCTCTGGGTTTATTGCCAATCGGTGCTGCGCCACATCAGAACTCAGTCCCGGCATTTCATCATATGTCCATGCAAAGCAGTCTCGGAATTCTTTCAAGAACTGTATATACTATTCCCTGGTAGCTGGCTCCAGCAGTGCACTGAGGAATGTCGGCCTTGGCTCATCTGCGGTCCCTCGATTTATTTCCACAAGCTCATCGACGGTGGCCTGACCTACATCTTCGACCTCGGGCGGGGCTTCTTGCAGGTCAATGAAGCCTCCCGGGATATAATCTTCTTCAGTTTCATGATTCTCTGTTTCATCATACTGGTTATCAGCGGGTGCTGGCTCATCATATACGGCCAATTTTGTTATATTCTGTTCAGTCTGCCCCGAGGACGTAACTGGATCAGCAGGAAACTCAAAGATGGAGTCTTCCGCCCTTAGAGGCTCTTCTGATGCAGACTCCTTTGAGAGATCATCATTCTGTAGAGCCCGGACTTCTTCCAGGATGCGCTCAAACTCCAGGCATTCCCTCAGCTCTTTGGCTACTTGGTCTTCATCCGGGGTTCCCGTGTCAAACTTTGCTTCAGCATGGAACAGATCCTCTTTGCAAGGTAGGTCTTTCTAGCACCAATCTTTCTTTGCTTCATCAGACGTCCCCGTCTCCGGCTGAGTGTCCGGGGCTTCATTGTTCATTATGGATTGATAAATGATTTCTTCATCTTCCGAGGGGTACTTGTCATATCCCACCTCGGAAGGGCCTTCATGCTAGTAGGAGACAGAGATGACGTCCACTTCAGCTTCATAGTATTCTTGAAGGGTATAACCCAATCCCGGGTGCTGAGTGATCTTCCTCAGTTCTTTATTATCTCGGGGTGGATCCCATAGCTCCTGGAACGCCTTCTTTTGGGCAACAGGTTGTAGTGATGGCATCTGCATTTTAGAGAACATCTGCGAAACCCGCTGGCTAGTATAGTCCAAGCCTGTAATCGGCACCATCCGATTTACAGCCTCTTTAGGGACCATGCAGTCTTGATCATCTTCCTCGACTGGCTCCCCAGTGTAGAATATGGTAGGAGGCTCGCAGAAGCGAGGTATTTCCATAGTCTTCAGTGGTAGCACCGTTTGGTATTCCAGGCTAGCGATGGGCTTGACTAAACCCTACGAAACATCTACCTGTGTGTACTTTTCTTTCATCTCTTCATCGATATCATCCGGGCGAATGCTAGGAGGGGTGATCCGAGCAAAGTCACCAGCATAAGAGATGTGAGATACCTCATGCTTTTTAATATAGCCCTTTGGTGGCGGGGGAGACCAGTTTCTTACCTTCGTCGTAGGCTTTTTCTGATCGACCCCAGCCTCTTTTTCTTCACCCTTTTGTGACACCTCTGTGTAGTAGGATGCATCGAGCATATGGCATACTTCGAAGGGATGCAGATCCGCAAACACCCTTTCTTCTTTTCCTTCATGGCAGTATTTAATGCACTGATGCAGCGTGGACGGCACTATCTGATATTCATGGAGCCACGGTCTCCCCAGCAGGGCCTTATATGTGGTGTTGGAGTCTATTACATAGAATCGTACCACGGTAGTGAGGTCCCCCAATGTGAGGTTAAAATCAGCCACCCCAAGGGGCGTCTCACATTTCTGGTTGAATCCCACAATTTTCATGTCTCTGACCTTGGTAAGCTGAAGATCAAAGTAATATTTTTGGTAGATGTGGTATGGGAGAATGTTCACGGCAGCCCCGGGATCTATCAGTATCCTGTTCAGTGGCTGACAATTCAGGGAGCCCCTCATATATAGCGGTCTGTTATGGCAGGAATTCAGAATCAGCATGTCGTCTTCTGTGAATGTGACTGACGGCCCAGAATCTACTTCTGTCAAAAGTGCTTCATATTGTGCCGGCGACTGCAAGGCATCAACAATTGCTTGGCGAGTCTCTTCACTCAGAGAGAGGATCTCCAAGATGGAGAATCTTATAGGGAGCTTCTTTAGCATTTTCATAATCCGGCTGCCCACCCTGACATTAGACAGTCTCATTTCTTCCGCCCATCGGGGTTTTGGGGGTTCATGTGGTGCCCGTGGCCTCTGCTGACCAGTGCTGGTTTCAACCTCTGGATTGATTTCTTGGGGGGCTTCTTCTATAGCAACGGCCCCTGGTGCTGTCGGAGAGTTATCCTCCTCTTTCTCATTCTGCTTGCAGGCTACAGATGCCGACTACTGAGGTCTCTTGCCTTTATCTGGCCCAGCCTGTATCGACTGCCCATTTTCTAGACTAGACAGAAATTCCAGAAATGTTGGAGTTTGACCTCCTTTCTTCTTTTCTTGGTACAAGCTGGCAGGGGGAGGAACCTGGACACCTCGTACCTCCGGTTCGGGAATCTGGTAGGGCTGTTCCCCTCTGAACATAATGTTATGATTAGCTGGTGGTGGGCGCCCCCATCTTTTCCCAGAACGTGTTGCATGGGCTGAAGTTGAGGCCTCGGCATGGTTGGCTTCTAGCGGGGCATCTGATGTTTCATCCTCATCATTCTCCCCGGGCGAGGTAAAGAGTGCCGACAGGGTGTTACATTGTACTGTCACGACCCTCTTTCCCTTCTTGGACTTGGGCCGTCTCTTCTTTTTCTGGGAATTTGGATTTATCGGCCCCTGCCCCCAGAAGGGTTCAGTCTCAGCCTTTTCTTGTTCTGCCTCTGACTGCTCTTTAATTTTCAATTCTTCGAGCTGTTCCCAGAGTATACAGTCTTTCACCAGCAGGTGCCCGGGCTTTTTCTATTCATATTCATCGAGCCCATTAATATACTGCTGTAAACGCCTCGCTGCAGGACTTACTTCCTTATGTGCAGGTAGGGGGACTTCTCTTCTCCGGTTATGAGTGGGGATCCGGATGACTGGCCCTGTCTCAGCTGTGCGCCATACTAGCTTTACTGGAGGTGGTTCGGGCCTTGGTGTGACACCGCGGATAACTGCTCCATTGGTATTGGCTGCGGGAGTCTTCTTTCTGTTCTTTATGGGTTTCATCTGCCATCCTTCCTGATCCTTCAGTGGGGTGAAGAAGCAAGCTTCATAAGTATGCCTGGTACATTCTTCAACGGCCTCCTTAGGCAGCTGCTGGTAGATTGAAATCATATTGGCGGCCATTTTTAATGTCGGAGGCTCATGTGGACGAGGTGGCTCTACCTGGTAATCTCCCAACTGTAGCTCGCCCTTTTTGACCATGCCTTCCATAATATCTTTGAAGACGTAGCAATCTTCAATTGCGTGCCCTAGCGCACGGTGATATGGACAGAACAGTGGATCACCCTTCTTTGCCGCGTCATCGGGCCTCTTTGGCTCAGGCAATGTTACCTTGTTGAACTTGTATGCATCACGCGGGATTTTTCTTCCGTTATCTTATTTAATTTTATTTGTTTATTTATTGATTTATTGGTTTAGTTAATTGGCGTGCCAGTCACATGTGTGACGATTTCATTGTGCGCTCGACTTGACTTGGTCAGTCGATTGTGAAGTCTGAGTCGGGACCAAAAGTCCGCCATACCATAAAGGCTATGACGTTAATTACGCCCTTCCTAAGAAGGACAACCCTTGATTAAACGCTGAAATAGGAGGCCTCATAAGGCAAACAGATATTCATGTGCACAATTTTAAACTTCATACCAGGGCCAGGAAGGCGGGTAAGATAATAACATCAACCACAGAAACAGACGATATCGTTGAATCAGCGGTTCAAAAACTGGGTGTAGGGGAAAGGGGAGAAGGCGGATTTCAATCACAGGCAGACTGAGCTATAACCATGATGGGGTTTTAAAGCATCGATCAACATTTCGACATCATTTCCCCTTGATCCGGCTCATGCCCAGGGGAGAATAGGCTATCACCCACGGAGTGCCGGGATGAAAGCCGGGAGATAGAGAGGCCGAACCTCTCGCATTACACATGTATGCCCTGAGGCAATGTTTGACTCTTCCCTTATAAGAGCTGGTGGCACTCATGCATTGGTAGAGCTTACCGGAGCTAAAAGGGGGGGTGGTTTGTCGTAATCCCGACACGAACTGATGGAACATAAGGGAGTCTGACTCCCTTTAATTTTATCCCCGGGACATATCTGGTGATCCACGGATATCCCTGTGTGGGTTTGCTCTGGGTGTTGGGGTTCATTGGGTGGCAGATTAGGCTCTCGACGCACTCTGAATGGGCACGGGCTCTCGGCATGACCCAAAACGGGAAGGCCAGGGCTCCCGACGCCAATGGCAAGAAGGCCGGGGGTTCCCGCCGCCAAAGTGAGAGGGCCGGGGTTCCCGGCGCGATGAGGAGGAGGCCAGGGGGTTCTCAGCGCCAATGGCAAGAAGGTCGGGGGTTCCCGGCACCAAGGTGAGAGGGCCGGGGTTCCCGGCGTGATGAAGAGGAGGCCAGGGGGTTCTCGGCGCAGGCTTCCCGGCGCGAGGAGGAAGTGTTAAAGGGGGTTTCGGCGCAGGCTTCCCGGCGTGAAGAGGAAGTGTTAAAGGGGGGTTTCGGCGCGACCAATCATGAGAAAAGGAGGCTCCAGGCATAGGTTTCTCGGCACGGAGAAGAAATGGTGGAGGACCTTTTCGGCTTGGGCATAGTGGGGGTTCTCGGCGCAAGAAGGCTCACACCGAGGGCTATTCACCTGTTCTACTATTCTTGGAGCCGAGATAGATGAGGGCGCCGAGATGTGTTTCAGGGTTTTACGGCACTCTGCTTTTGGGGTTTCTTTCTGGGATTCAGGTAACGGCTAGAAATTTAGGATGCAAATGAGGGGAGAAGCCAAGGGCTTTGCTGGGGCAGTGCCAGGGGATCACTGGAAGGCGAAGTTTATGGAGGGCTCGAGATCATCACCCATTTAAACCCTCTGGAGATATGTTTTTCTGTCGCCAGCTATCCAGGGAAACCAAGGGATAACTGTCCCTGATTCCTGGGGCGACTTTGATGGCTTAAGAAAAAGGAAAAAAATGAAATGAAAGATGGGGAGACTACCCAGCGTAGGCATCACTGAAGGGGTGAGAGGATAGAGTCCAATAACCCATGGGTGTGAAGATTGGGACTCTTCCTTCGACATTCCTCCAGGAAGAACAATCGTAGCATAGAAACCTGAAGCATCAGAACAATCATTCAAGACATTGAGCAGCACTCATTCGAGAGAAACCAGAGAAGGGAAGGCTTCATCAGTTCACGTTCAGTCGAACCCGAAACATGGATACATATAAGGAAGAAGAAAGAAAACGGGGAAACGCCCAAACAGGCCATCAAAGCATTTCGTTCCATTGCATCATCCCAAACTTACACCAATCACAAGGGGGAAATGAGGGAAAGGGAAATAGAACGAAGGCCGGGATATCCCGGTTACATTCGATAAATCAAGGTAAGACTCGTAAGATTACATGGAGAAGAAAAGAAAACACCGGGGGGAGGGCGGAGCATTGACTCCTCTCCCTCCCCAGCTGCCCACCTGGAGCTTCTTCTCCTTCTTCCTCTTCTTCTTTTTTTTTTTCTCTCTTGCTCTGTTGATCTCTTTTCTCTTTTCTCTGTCATTCCCTCTTTTTTCTATCGTCCGCCCCTTTCTTCCTCGAGGGGAAGGGGGTTTTATAACTGTATTTTGTATCTTCTCGGCAGGCCTGTCACGGCGCACCTCAACTGAGGGACTTCCCGGCGCGCAGGACTTCAGCTTCTCGGCGCAGCTCTTGGGCTTCGACAAGAGGATCCCGGCGCCACTTTATAGGCCCACTTAGGTCTTTTAGACTAGGCCTCTTATTGGTCCTTCAAGTACATCAGCACCCAAAAGGGCCCTCCATTGGTGACATAGTTTCTATTGAGATCATTCATAGGTTTTTCATTAGTCGGTAGACCGGGGTTTCATCGGCGTTGCCATCTGAATGATGACAAAACCGGACATCATTTCATTGGTATCGTCACCGGAATGGTGACAAGACCGGACATCAGCTTTAGCCTGGAAAGACTTCAGCCAGGTGACTGCTATTTCATCAGTGCCGTCGTCTGACTGACAATGGCATCGGACATCAGCTTGGCCGGGAAAAGGCTTCAGCCGGGTAGATGGTTGACGAATTTCGTCATTGATCTTTCACTATTGGTCTGATCTTCCTTTCAATTCTGTCTCTGCCCTTGCTCATTTTCAAGGTGTCAACAGGGTGGAAATGCCTTAACCGTTGTTTTACCGAGACGGACCCTGGTTTTAGGGTTAAACGGTGTTCGACCAAGGTTGTCACTTATGAGGATGATCCTAGGGTCTTCCTCAGTTCCCAAGTTGACTTCTTTGGTGGATTCTTCTACGGCGGTTGACGGCTCGTCGAATCTCTTTATTCCACTAGCGTATGCGCCCCCCGCATCCTCATATTCTTCATCCTCATCGTCAGTGGGGCATTCTTCATCCGTGATCTCGTAGACTCCATACCCTTCATCAAATGCACAGTCACCCTCACATTCTATTTCCGGTAGCCGGATGGGATTTTCTAACAACTGGGGGATGGCAAGGAGGGCTTGACACCTGGCGACTAAATCCAGAAGGAATCGACGAGGGATCTGCCTACCCTTGGATTTCTTCCTAGGTACTACCCTTGACCTATCATTCCTAGATTGACTGACAATATTTACAGAAGAAGAGGAAGACGAAGAGGATGGTGTAGAATGTACAAGAGAAGACCCCTCAGAGGAGGGGTAGAAAAGGTCACTCATCGGACCTTGGACGGGTGGTCCGCAAGGGGGGACGCACCCGTGGGAGATGTAGGAGGTTTCCTCAACGAAGATGTGTTGTTGGGGAGTTTGAAAATTGACATTTTTTTTTGTTTTCAATTTTGATGACAAAACAGTGAAAAGAAATCGGAGGAGAAAGAAAAGTGGTTATGGCTAGAGGATTGGGAGGCTCGTAGAGCAGATCGTGATTGAAAGCCTGGCGCGGGTTGAGAAGCCCGCATAGGTATGTAAGCAGAGAAGGGGACCTGGGAAGATCATCAGACAACCGTCTGGCCCAAGAAGAAGATATCAGCAAAGGCTGAGATGAGTGAATGGAGAAGATGGCGGCTAATGAGCCGTCGACGGCAATGTTGATGACGGATGAAGATCCGTCGGTGATAGAGTCCTTCTGGAGAGGACGAGGATAGTTTGGAACCTTAGCAACAGTGATGATATTCTCTGGTATTCCAGAGATCAATGGCGGTCCTTCAAGCTGCGGAGACGAGAACATCCTTTCCAGTGCAATAGAAATGTCCCGTATGTCGAACCATTTGTCCCACTCGTATTTCAGATCTTTGATCTTGCCTCTTTTGGTGATCCTCGGACATCTTTCAGCCGAATATACATCATGTGATCCCCCATATGCTTCTCGCGGGTAATCTCCCATCTGAACAACGGGCCCTCTGTTGAAGTGGTTTGATAGAGTCCATGTGAGGGGCTTCCAATCCGCCTTGAATGGTCCTTTGAAGCCTATGCCAAACCTGCGGTTCGGCCTAATTTCTTTTGGCTGTTTGAGCCTACCCTGTAACTGTGCGCCCAGACCTTTACCCTATTGGTAGCCGATGTTCCTCATAATCTCCCAACCTTTGGAGTGAAAAGGGAGATATGATGTTGCGGTTGCCCTGACCGGCTCCTTTGGTGCTAATGGAACGTGAGATAGATCACGCACATCCAGCAATGACAATATGGGCCGATGAGATGGCCAAACAGAGGGCAGAGAGGTGTTGATAGCATCCACTGTGTGAAGGACAGGTGTGCTGACCACTTTAATAATCCTCCTATTGTAAGGAAACTTCAGGCACTGATGGTTGGTGGAAGGCACAGTGTCCATGGCTTCAATGTAGGGGCGACCCAGTATAGCCTTGAATGTGGGGTCCATGTCGAGGACATGGAATTCCATGAGAACTGACATAGGGCCTAGTTCTGCCTTCAGAATAATCATCCCCTACAGCGGCCTTTTGCTATTGTCATAAGCCGTGACCGTGATCGAGGAAGGTCTTATTTATTTCTCGTTGACTCCACACAACTGAAGGGTGTCCATGGAGATCACATTTATGGACGCACCCGTGTCCACAAGACACGGGTTTATGGATACCCCATTAATTTTTATTGAAATGCACAATGCATATTTCCAAGCTTCCTTGGGAGCGAGCTCATAGTTGTAGAACATGATGGCCGGTTGTGTGTCTGTTGGGGTCAGGACGGTCGAAATCTTCTCCACGAGGAGGTCTTCATTAACCATGACTTTTTAAAGATATTCCATCAAGGCCGCCTGGTGGGATGTGGATCTTTGAAGTAGCTCCAGGATGGAGATCCGAGCAGGCGTCTTGTCCAAATGTTTCAATATATCATACTGTGTTCCAGGGATAGCTCTTTCTGGTTGTTCTCCATCATCCTTCTCTGGCTGAGATTGCTCAGGATTCTGACTGTTGTGGGGGAAAACCCTGTGGAAAATCCTTCCACTCCGGAGCACCATTGCCTACAGCTTTTGTACCTCTGTGGGGGTAGCAGTGGGTTTTAACAGGGATTTGAGGGGTAGTGGTGGAGGAATGGTTGATGAAGCAGGGGTGATGACGGGAGCAGGGATTCTGATGAGGGGTTTGTTAGGTGGAGGCATGGTGGAGGTAGAGGGGATATCACACGGATTATGAAGGATAAGGGGTCTGGAAGGTGGAGGTGGAGACGAAGTAGAAGTGGGTAGGGCTTGAAGCGGACAATGATTTTGAGGTGGGTGACGGGTAATGAGTGGTTTTGAAGGCATTAGTGGTGATATGGTGGAGAAAGACAGGGTTATGTATGGTTGACGGATGATAAGGGGTTTAGAAGGCGTAGGGGTAAATGTGGTAGAGGTGGATGGTAAAGTGGGGGAGTGAGAGAAGATGAGAGGGTGTGAAGGCGTAGTGGAGAGTGTCGGTTGATAGGAGATCGGGGTGCGGATGAGAGGGCGTAATGGTAGTGGAAATGGTGAAGGTGATACTGGCGCGGGTTGATGAGAGAGAGGTGCTACCCGGGCAAGGCAAGGGTGTTGCGTGATGATAGGATTGGCAGTAAAAAGAATGGAGGTACTTTCCGGGTGCCACACCTGCTCTCTCCCGACTTCCGGGAAGGAGGAGATGGGGTTAACCTGATGATTGGGCTGTTGGTGCTCCGGTAATGGATTCTGGATTATGCCCATGTTGGGCTGTTGTTGTGGGGCCTACTGAGGTTGCTGTTGTTGTTGTGGTTGCTACTGCTGCTGCTGTTGTAACTGTTGCTGTTGTAACTGCTGCTGTGGCCTATGAGGAGGTCTCCTAGCCTTGAGAGCGGTGACGTATCGTCTCATTTCATCCCAATCTATTTGATGTTCATCATTCATATCGTGGATGTAGTCTTTGAAATGGAAGCAGTAATCTACTGTGTGTCCTGGCTGCCTGTGGTAGATGCAGTATTTGGAGGTATCAACATTCGGGGGCCACACGGGCCTTTCCCTGGGTAGCACAAGTATGTTTGAGGCCATGAGGGCGTTGAAAATATTCGCCAGAGTTTCTGGCAATGGTGGATAGTAGGCTCTCTTGGGACCGACTGGCCTCCTTTGTTGCTGTTGGGGACCATAATTCCCCGGGGGTGGAACTTGGTTGTACTGAAGTGGTGGTTGTTGTTGCTGAGGTTGTGGTTGTTGTTGCTGGGGTTGAAGTAATGGAGGCATATTATCCTGGGGTGGATTATTTTGAGGTGGAGGACGAAGAGGGAAAGGACCTGGTTGGAGGGGAAGTCGGGGCATTTGTGGAGGCCTTGGGTTGACTGCATAGTTGGCATTGTTGACCGCACCCACTTGCTCATTTGTCACGACCCCTTCTGTGGCTCCGCCCGGGACACCAGCGCCTGTCTTTCTGACCACTTTGGGCTTCGGCGAATCAAACATGTTCATAATGGGGGAGTCTTTTAACTGGTTTTGGATGTACCGGGCCCTTTCTTAGAGTTCCTCCATTGTAGTAAGTTTATTCATGGGCAGGACGTGTCTGAACTGTGGGGTTGCATTAGACACAATCATCTTCACTTGTTCGGGTTCGGAGAGGGTATCCCTTATTCTTTCCGCCAGAGACCTCCATCTATCAGCATAGCGGACAAAATCCTCGTCGGGCTTCATCTTTTCGGCCACTAGGTCGGTAATGGAGAGTGAGGGACCGACCCTATCCCTATATTTCTGCAAGAACCTTCTCTGGACTATTTCAAAATTCTCGGCCTCTCGGGGCTCCAAAGAATAAAACCACTCTAGCGCGTGTTGTGCCCCTGTGGTTTTGATGATGGTTTTAATGGTGGTTTTGATGTTTGGCCTTTGTAGTGAGCTATTCACTGTGAGTCATCTTGTGTGAGTCAAATCGCTAGTATTCACTTTCTGATCATAATGCAGTTCTTCATTAGTTCTAATATGGCATTGCATAATTGATTATGTTCAGTCATGTTATACAATGGTCTTCAGGCGTCCCAAGTATGCATATTGTTTCTGGTTCTCCAAGTCTATACAATGAAGTCTGATCATTGCATTTGCATTCACAATGTCTTCACATTTGAAGTATGTACATCGGACTGCTTCTTTTGAAGTCTATACATTGTGGCCTTGAAACTTCAAGTATATACACCTTCAGTTGAACGCTAAGTGTATACGTTGCAGCGTTAACTCATTGGGCTATAGCGTCAACTCAGCAAGTATGCACATCGCATTCAGACTTTCAAGTCTATACACTCCATCTTCATAGGTTTCAAGTCTGTTCAGCATGCCTTGGTATTCACAGCCTTTAAAGTCTGTACATTGGTTCAGACTCCTCAAAGTCTGTACAGCGTGAAGTCTAAACAGTATTTTCAGGGCTTGTCTTCGTGTCGTTTTGTTCCATTGCGTGCAGAACATTGCAGCACCTCGTGTTGCTTTCTGTGCCACCTCGTGTCGTTTCTTCAGTATTTAGTTGCTCATCTCGAGTCATCCTTTTTATTTTTGCTCTTGTGTTTTCGTGTCATTTACTGTAGATACTCGAGTCGTTTTCCTGCTTTCTTTGTTTTATCACGTGTCGTTGTAACCGTTCCTGTCTTCTGTCCTCGTGTTGTCTTTCCTAGACCCCGTGTCTTTTTTGCTTTGTGACCACACTTCGTGTCAGTTTTTGTTTCCGTCTTCAAGTTGGTTTCAGTCCATGTTGTTTCCGTGTCATTTTCGTCTTCGAGTTGGTTTTCAGTCCATGTTGTTCTCGTGCCGTTCTCTTTGCTGTTTGTTATGTCGTGTTGCTTTTGTATTCGTGTCTCGTGTTATTCTTGTGTTTATGTCTGCGTGTTGTTTCTTTCTATCCTTGTCCAGGTTTCCTCTGACCGCGTGTCTTACTACCTTTTAGTTCGTGCTATTTCCTTTTTACCTCGTGCTGTTCTCTTTCTACTTCGTGTCGTTCTCTTTGTAGTGTCAGCTTTATTATTGTATATCTCGTGTTGTTCTCTCTCTACCTCGTGTCGTTCTCTTTGTAGTATCTATTTTGTCACCCTTGGACTTCGTGTCGTTCTCTTGGTAGTGTTTGTTTTGTCACCACTGTATCTCGTGTCGTTCTCAGTATAGTGCACCTCTTGTCGTTCCCACATACCTCGTGCAGTTTCAGCTTGAGTGTCAACCAACTCATTTCAGGTAGATATATATAGCGAACCCTGAGTATTAATAGTTTTTATCTCCTTGCAGGTCCGAGGAAGAATATTCCCCAATAACTGGGCTGCACGTGATCCAATACTAGAGGAACAAATTCGAAAAGGGCACGTGGCAGGAAGGTTCTGGATCAAGCGTGGGAGGCACACGCACTTTGTACCCTATCATCCTGCTGGCTGCTGTTATAAAAGAAGAAAGGCTGATTGAGCAGATAGCAAGCGTATGAGCCAGAAAGAATAGAGGAGCAGAGATCGAGAGAGTAAAAGAGCAGAAGAAGAGGAGAAGAGAAAGAGAGAAAGTTAGAGAGCTCGTGAGGGTTAAGAGAAAAAGAAAGTGAGAGAGAAGAGAAGAGGAAGAGAAGCTTACCTGAAGATCTGTCTACTGGACCGTGGATCAAATCCAGGCCAGTCAGCTCCTTGTGAGCCACATCTGTGTTATCTTTCCTTACAGCTTTCTGATCGCTGTGTATTTTTCTTTTCTTATTTTTTCTTTTTTCATTTGGTTAGCTCTGTACTTCCGATCCTCTGGACTGAGGTCGGGTCCCTCCTGGTCTGGAGGAAGAGAGGTCTTCGACCTCTAGTCTGCAAGTGGCTGGAAGTCACTTGTGTGTTCCCTCCGGTTTGGAGGAAGGGAGATCTGATCTCCAGTTCTGGGCTTGTGGGTTGCAAGTCCAGGGGTCCCTCCTGGTCTGGAGGAAGAGAGGCTCTGCCTCTGGTGGGTTGCTGGTAGCAGAGTGCTACTGGCTGGTTCACGGGTAGTGGGGCTGCTACCAGTGGGGTTCCCTCTTGGTATAGAGGAAGAGAGACGCTAGTCTCTGGTTTTCTAGTGACCGAGGGTTGCTAGAGGTTCCCTCCAGGTAGGAGGAAGAGGGGAGTTTGTTCCCCTGGGTAAGCTGTGTATCAGCTTCTGTTGGCAAGCTGTGTTGCCCAGCCGTTAGTGAAGCCACACTTGGTTTGAGTGTGGGGTGGATGTAGGTCTGGAGGACTGAACCACCTAAAAATCTCTTGAGCAGTGGTTTGCATTGTGAGTGTGCTTCCGCTAGATGCTTGAATAGGCGCGTCTCTTGTGTTTGCTCATTGGTTTAATTGAATTTGTTTTTATTCTGAGATTGCGTCCAGCACTTGAGTTTTTATTTGGGCATTAATTGTAGAAGGATACATTCACCCCCCTCTGTATCCGGGCTTGCACCCTAACAATTGGTATCAGAGCGGGTGTCTGCCTAGAAGGTCCAGCGACCTGCAGATCCGATCTTGTAGTCTTCGATGCTTATCTATTTTTAGTGCATCAATACTCTTGTTGCCTCGAATCTACTTGCTATTTGTTCCCATGGCTAATCCACCGATTTTTAGTGGTACACACTTCAGTGCATGGCTTGCTAATCTAAAGAGTTATGCTAAATCTATTAATCCAGACCTGTGGAAAGTAATTTCACACGGTCCTCATGAACTACCAAAGAAAAAGTCCAAATGGACTGACAGGCATACCTCCTTGCATGAAGAGAATCAGAAAGCTTTTAATCTGATGAAAGTAGCTATTGACAGAGCCTTATGGTCTTGTCTTCATGATTGCAGTTCTGCTAAAGATATTCTGAACATGCTGAAGCGAATTCAGAAGACAAAGAAGGACAGCTGCATGATGGCTGATAGAAATAATCAAGGCAGCATTCAAGATGAAGATGATGAGGTAAATCCTTTTGAAAATTATACTGTAGATGATTGGGAAAATGCATATGCTGAATTGCTAGAATCACATGAGAGCTTAAGAAGTCAGTATAAAAAGTTGAAAAAGAATACTGGGTTAGAAAGGTCTAGATCCCCATGTGAAAATTGCTCCAGTATCAAGCAACTTCATGATACCTGTCTATCTGATATTCGTAGGTATAAAAATCAGAACGAAAACTTGATGAAGGAATGTGAATGTCTAAAATCTGATCTAAATAAGCTGAAATCTGAAGATAATTCTCTTAGAAAGTTCTCCAAAGAAAATGAAGAAAGTTTAGAGAAACTGAAAAAAGAGAACATTCTGATGATTGAGAAAATTGAAGCCATAAAATTTGTGAATGTGGAATTACAGAAAGATATTGAAGAGAAGGAAAAAGATTTGAAGAAATTTATGGCTGGAAGAAAACTTGAAACTAACTCAGAAGATCAGATTTTAATAAATGAGTTAATTCAGAATGACAAGCTTAAGGAAGAAAATGAGAAGTTAAAAGTGCTGAACTCCACTATGTCTGAGAGGCTTCTAGCTTTAGAAAAAGGAAAATCTGTTTACTTTGAAGAATCTGAAAAAATGAAAAATCTGGAACAAGAAGTTGAGGATTACAAAATTGCAAACAAAGTGCTAAGCGAATGTGTAAATTGCAATGAACAAGAAATTGCCAGTTATGAAATACACATCGTTTCTCTGGAAAATGAAATTGAAGATTTGAATAAATCCCTGTCAAAATTTGTGAAAGGACAAGAAAATCTGGACAGGTTGTTAGGTGTTAAGGTCAATACTCAAAAGGAAGGGTTAGGCTACAACGATATAAATAAAAAGGCTTTCAAAAATAAGCTAATGACATCTTTTATCAAAGCATCTGATGTAGCCACCACCTCAGAAAATAAACAACCAAATGTTCAGAAGAATCAGAAACAAACAAAAGTTATTGATATGGTCAGTCATGTGAAGAAAGGATTGGATCACACTGAAAATGTGCATGCTGTAAAACACACTGATATACCGAGACATGCACATAAGAGGGAAATCATGAAATGTCATTACTGTCACAAGATAGGCCATTTGATGCATGAGTGTGAATTAAAAGAACTGGATGATTTAAATGCTGAAATGATGGATGCTGGGAAATATCATGATAGAAATCCTGCTGCTCATTCAAAGAAAAGTGAATGCTCGCATTGTGGTAGATTAGGCCACACCCTTGTTCAATGTTGGTTTGCTAATGGAAAGAAAAAACCACTCTCACATCATGCTAAATCTTATGCTAACCAACATGCTCTTAATATCAACAAAACTGCTTCTCTGAACCAGCATGTCAAATGTTTTAATTGTAACAAGCTTGGGCACAAGGCCACTGAATGTTGGGCAAGCTTTTTTAGAAGAGAGTCTCCTTTCTGCTCCCATTGTGGGAAGCATGGGCATGCAGTCAAGGACTGCTGGCATGTCCAGGTAGGAATAGAAATTTCAAAGGATTTGGTAGGAACAAACATGTTCTTAAAAGAATTCTGTTTGCTCAAATTGCAGAAAACCAGGCCACCACGTTGCTGCTTGCTGGGTGGCTGGTCATGAAAGAAAAAAATTTCATAATTATAACAGAAACCCTCATGCTCACTCTTATAATGCTCAAGTTCATGCTAGTGTACATAAGAGGAACATGAAACCTGCTAGTTCATGCCACTATTGTGGGCTGTCTGGGCATTCAATGCATAACTGTTTTATCATGAACTCTGACGACTATTTGGCACAGAAAAGGATGCAGGCAGTCCCAAAAGGGGCCAATTACTATGCAAGACCCAAGACCACTTGGGTACCTGCTAGTGGAAAATAGGAAGGTGCCTGACAGGTGTGCCTTGGATGGAATAAAGGGGTAATAAACCAGGGCACATAAAACGACCCCATGCCTGAACGCTTCAGGTAAATCTACTGCTGCCTTCCTAATCTGAATTCAATTCTTAATCCATCAGACTGATGATTGTTGTTGAACATATAAACTGCCTGTTTTAGACTAGACATGATTATCATGATTAGAACAATCTTACTTGTCTGGCATGGCCTTTGATCATCATGTTTGACCATTATGGTATATCAAATAGTAAGCTATCAAAGGCAGGGAAAATCTGTCTGGAGGTGCTTACTATGTGTGAAGTGGTCCTTAAGACCAAGTGCTCCGCCTAGTACCATAGGTAATTCTACTGAACAGGGCAGCCTGTATGTGCATGAATCACAAGTTCATTTGTTTAGTTTTCATGGCAAACACTGCATGCTCTCTGGGGAAGCTTCATGCTCATAGTCAGGGGGAGGCATGCTATTTTTGACTCGTGCTCATTGCATTACATTCCACTTAATTGAAAAACCATAAGTTTGCTTCAATGTATTGCATTTCAACTGATAGCATGCATGTCATTCAATAAATAATTAATATTTCCAAGAGTTGTGTGTGAGATGTCCTTGCATGGGCTGAAAAGGAGCTAGTCAGGTCATCTGGTTTCTGAAGAACCTTTGTCTGTCAATGTGGTTAATTGGTGCTGAGTTCAGTCATCTCATGAGGTTGCAGCTTATTGCTCAAGAGTACTCTCTGGTTACTAGATTGAATTTCCTTAGGAAGATTTTATTTGTGAGCTCCTTGGTCCTTACTCTCTAGAGTTATCTCTGCTTGCTGCTTTGGTGTATGGAGTGCTTCTCATCTCATCTCATCTTTCTCCATTTTATTTGTCACCTTCTTATCCTTGTTTTATCCCCTTTGGTTCAGGAATTCTCTTGAAGGAAAATTCCTTCTTATAGCTTTGTCACTCTTATCAGATTTGATCAGAATACCTTAAACCACCCAAAATCTATTGTAACAAGTTATACCTGTTAATAAAGAACTTTAATGTATGGGGGTTATATTTTGTCCTTTAATCCTTCCAAGGTATTCCTCAATTGTTGGTCAACACATTGTAAAAATTTCTGTTAAATGGAAAAGCCTTGCTGAGGATTTCATCTTAACTGAAACTTATGTGAAGATGGCTGTGAGATAAAAAATTGTGTTAAGTAAGGGTTCTGTCTTGTGTCTAAGATCTTGAGAGGTGCTACCAGGGAATACGCCATACCTTGTGGCAGAGCAATGGCAATTGTGGAGAAATAGATATTCTAGATCAAAGAAGTCTAGAGGTTCTGTCATGATACAGTTAGCTATCTCTGTATATTATGGAAAAGTTGAAATAAAAAAAAGGGAAAGAAAAGTCAACAAAAAAAATTCATTGGTTTTCATTGGCATAAAGGTAGCTTGTCCTGAGTAACCAGGGATTCTGGTGTCTTATAAACATGTCTCCTTGTGTAAAAAGGGACAATTCTACCTAGTGCTCAACAAATTGGTTGACTCTGTATGCCCTCTCTTGTCCTTTAAATGAGGTAATGAACCGTGCTTAACTATCTGTTTGGTATTTCTTTGCCTGACAAACATAAGGAGTATTTTAATCGTAACCTTCTCTAGGCTAAGTACCTTTAACAGCTAGTTTTGTGATCATGTTGATTTAACGTCTTGAGGTAACTAACCAAGGTTTTCGGAAGAATATAATAATTCCATATATTGAAGAGCGAACTTTAACGAGAAACGGCTGTGTTACATATTGAATAAGGGTAGTTTGGGCATTTCCTGAAAAGTACGATAAGAGTGAAAAGTGACCCCCCAAAACCCTTCTTGTTCCTCAAGGTTACATCCATAAACCCTCGCGTGCCCTTGCCGCTTCCTGTGTCTCCTCGTGTCGATACGTCATGTATGCTTCCTCAAACCCTTCTCTCCTGCTCATTCTTCTTCACTAAAATCTCATCTCCACCACAGAGTTCTCCTCCGTTCTTGGCTCTAGCTTCATTTCCAGCAGCAACCAGCAAGAAAGAGTTGATACTCTGAGAGTTACGACAAATGGATCAGCCAGAATCCGTCGCTCCTGTGGAAAGGAAGAGGAAGGGAAAAGAAATAGATGAGGAGCCTTCGTCCAAGCAGCAAAGATGTGTTGAACCAGAATCAGTTGCGGAAATGTCTTCAGCACAAGGTACTAGGCCCTCTCAGTCTACCGTGTTTTTAGAGAGTGGGAAAATCATTCCTCCGAGGATAGTAGATTTCGGAGATGAAACCCTGGTTTTGAAGTTTCCAGAACTTTTGGAGATTCTTGAGTTTCAGGAATGGAGGAAATTCCTAGAAAACCACCGTGTCTATTACCCTAGCCTGGTAATGGAATTTTACAATAATTTATCTTTGAGCCGAGATAAGTCTGCTTTGATCTCGTCTGTTAAAGGGGTTGAGATGACAGTAACATGTGACTCTCTCCACAAGCTCTTAGTATTCCAGAAAAAGGGGAAGTGGAGAGAGGATATAGATATAGTCTGCATGAAGCCTTTTCGGTCATTACTGGTAAACCCAGTAACATTCATGACAAGGGGCAGTTGAAGCTGAAAGCTTACCAAACCTCGTCATTTCCCCCTCTTCACAAGCTTCTTCAGAACATCATTGCTTCAATAGTCACCCCACAGACTGGAGCTAGAGGAAGAATCACAGACACACAGAGGTTCCTATTGTTCTGTCTGATTCAGAATGTAAAGATCTGTTTGCCTGAAGTTATTTTTAATGTCATGAAGGGGTGTATTGGATCCAAAAGACATCTGCCCTACGCCGCCCATTTGACAGACATCTTCAAGTATTCAAAGATTCCCTTGGATGGAGAGGCCATGTCAGAAGTTAGGGCTCGAAACATTTTTAACATGAATTTTGTTTCAGTATTTTTGGGGTTGGAGGGCTCTTCTCTCTTGGGGCAGGTTAAGGCCCAGAAAGTTAAGGAATCACAAGCTCAGGGGGAGCTTCTGGAACACCCTCAAGATTCAACCCAAACAGTTTTAGCATCAGCTTCTGAGGTTGCTCTACAGGAAACACCATCTGAACATCCACAGTCAACTATGTCTGCTGCACCCACTGAAGTATCTTTTTCTTTTCAGAAGCTTGTCGAGTTTGCATCTGAAGAAGTCAGGTTGTCTGAAAACAGCATTCAGACTGATCTAGATACAAACATTGATGGTCTGTTTGATTCTTTTGGGAAGACATCAGACGAAGTGAGGGTGCCCGTGGAACAGCCTGATCAAGAGCAAGTAAGTAATGATCAAGAACTTGCTGATTTTGTTAATGTCATTCTAAGAGAAGCTGTGGAGAAAAGTTTGGAAGAGGCTGAAAACGTAGTTACATCTGAAATTCTAGAACAGGCACCTGTTGAAAGTCCTGCAGATCATGATCTCATGGAAGAAATAGTGGATGAGTGTCAGGAGAAAGTTCCTGTCATAGACCTAGAAACAGAATCATCTAGTGAAGAAGAGGCACCTGAAAATGTAGTTCCTGACAAAGACATCCAAGCTGAAGATGAAGATCAGGCTCCAGCAGTAGACAACCAAACGCCAGTGCAAGAAGAAACAGATGAGAGAACTGCACCTGGCTGTGAATTTTTTGGTACACCTCTAGGTCAACCTCGACTTCTATCTGCTAGGGCGCCAAATATTGAAGAACTTCTTATAAATTTGACTCAGCAAATGCAAAGACAAGATAAGAAAATGGATGATCTGCTCACGTATGTCACTCTCAACATCAATCAAGTTCATTCCAGGCTACTGAAGCTTGAAATTTCTCTCCTAACTGAATGGAAAAGGTTTCTGTTAAACAAGAAAGCTTCAGATGATGCCAACAGGTCCTTGATGTCAGGCTTGCAGGAGGCATGTTCAAAGATCGCAACAGCACTTCGTGAATTACAAGATGCTCAAATTTCCTCCTTTAAGTCTTCTGCCAGCATTATAAATCACTGTTTTGAGATCAGGACATCCTTAGAAGTTTTGAAGGGGTCATTCAGTGCCCTAGGTCCAGATGTCCAGAAGATCTATGATAAATTGATCGCTTTCGTATCAGAAATGACAACTCTGACTGACAGATATGAAACTGTTAATATTCGCCAAGAAGACATCATTTCTGAAGTGGCAAATGTCAGAAGCGCTGTGGTGTATTGGCTAGCTGAATTGTCCAATGACCTGAAGGAATTTCAATCTGTCTTGGGTTCAGCCCCTGGTCAGGCTTCCTCTAGCAGAACTCCACCTCAAGAATATACCTCTGCTGCTCCTAGGGGGAGACCACCACAAGGCAGGCCGCGTGGCCCTTCCAGCAGACATACCAGATATTTTAATCCTTAAAAAGACAGTGATCTGTATCTTGTTGCCCATTTTGAGGCTCTCTCTCACACTCTTGGATTTGTTAATTACATCTCATATCATTTGCATTTCTGTCTCCTTTTGTTTCTTTCTTTTTGATGTTGCCAAAGGGGAAGAATTGTGATCTTGCATTTTGAAATCTCCACGTGCATATGCATTCTTATCCTCCCATGATTCATCTTGGCTATATCAAAGGGGAGATTGGTTTTCAATTATAGCATGCTGGTTGCTTAATTTCTCAAACTATTTTCTTTTTGATGAAGTCAAAGGGGGAGAATAGTTTGAGTCATCAGACTTCTCAAATGACTCACTGTGTAGTGTTGCCATCATCAAAAAGGGGGAGATTGTTGTGCCCCTGTGGTTTTGATGATGGTTTTAATGGTGGTTTTGATGTTTGGCCTTTGTAGTGAGCTATTCACTGTGAGTCATCTTGTGTGAGTCAAATCGCTAGTATTCACTTTCTGATCATAATGCAGTTCTTCATTAGTTCTAATATGGCATTGCATAATTGATTATGTTCAGTCATGTTATACATTGGTCTTCAGGCGTCCCAAGTATGCATATTGTTTCAGGTTCTCCAAGTCTATACAATGAAGTCTGATCATTGCATTTGCATTCACAATGTCTTCACATTTGAAGTCTGTACATCGGACTGCTTCTTTTGAAGTCTATACATTGTGGCCTTGAAACTTCAAGTATATACACCTTCAGTTGAACGCTAAGTGTATACGTTGCAGCGTTAACTCATTGGGCTGCAGCATCAACTCAGCAAGTATGCACATCGCATTCAGACTTTCAAGTCTATACACTCCATCTTCATAGGTTTCAAGTCTGTTCAGCATGCCTTGGTATTCACAGCCTTTAAAGTCTGTACATTGGTTCAGACTCCTCAAAGTCTGTACAGCGTGAAGTCTAAACAGTATTTTCAGGACTTGTCTTCGTGTCATTTTGTTCCATTACGTGCAGAACATTGCAGCACCTCGTGTTGCTTTCTGTGCCACCTCGTGTCGTTTCTTCAGTATTTAGTTGCTCATCTCGAGTCATCCTTTTTATCTTTGCTCTTGTGTTTTTGTGTCATTTACTGTAGATACTCGAGTCATTTTCCTGCTTTCTTTGTTTTATCACGTGTCGTTGTAACCGTTCCTGTCTTCTGTCCTCGTGTTGTCTTTCCTAGACCCCGTGTCTTTTTTGCTTTGTGACCACACTTCGTGTCAGTTTTTGTTTCCGTCTTCGAGTTGGTTTCAGTCCATGTTGTTTCCATGTCGTTTTCATCTTCGAGTTGGTTTTCAGTCCATGTTGTTCTCGTGCCGTTCTCTTTGCTGTTTGTTATATCGTGTTGCTTTTGTATTCGTGTCTCCGTGTTATTCTTATGTTTATGTCTGCGTGTTGTTTGTTTCTATCCTCATCCAGGTTTCCTCTGACCGCATGTCTTACTACCTTTTTAGTTCCGTGCTATTTCCTTTTTACCTCGTGTTGTTCTCTTTCTACTTCGTGTCGTTCTCTTTGTTGTGTCAGCTTTATTATTGTATATCTCGTGTTGTTCTCTCTCTACCTCGTGTTGTTCTCTTTGTAGTATCTGTTTTGTCACCCTTGGACTTCATGTCGTTCTCTTGGTAGTGTTTGTTTTGTCACCACTGTATCTCGTGTCGTTCTCAGTATAGTGCACCTCTTGTCGTTCCCACATACCTCGTGCAGTTTCAGCTTGAGTGTCAACCAACTCATTTCAGGTAGATATATATAGCGAACCCTGAGTATTAATAGTTTTTATCTCCTTGCAGGTCCGAGGAAGAATATTCCCCAATAACTGGGCTGCACGTGATCCAATACTAGAGGAACAAATTCGAAAAGGGCACGTGGCAGGAAGGTTCTGGATCAAGCGTGGGAGGCACACGCACTTTGTACCCTATCATCCTGCTGGCTGCTGTTATAAAAAGAAGAAAGGCTGATTGAGCAGATAGCAAGTATATGAGCCAGAAAGAATAGAGGAGCAGAGATTGAGAGAGTAAAAGAACAGAAGAAGAGGAGAAGAGAAAGAGAGAAAGTTAGAGAGCTCGTGAGGGTTAAGAGAAAAAGAAAGCGAGAGAGAAGAGAAGAGGAAGAGAAGCTTACCTGAAGATCTATCTACTGACCGTGGATCAAATCCAGGCCAGTCAGCTCCTTGTGAGCCACATCTGTGTTATCTTTCCTTACAGCTTTCTGATCGCTGTGTATTTTTCTTTTCTTATTTTTCCTTTTTCATTTGGTTAGCTCTGTACTTCCGATCCTCTGGAC
The DNA here is from genome assembly GCA_022559845.1 of Amorphophallus konjac. Classification (NCBI taxonomy): domain Eukaryota; kingdom Viridiplantae; phylum Streptophyta; class Magnoliopsida; order Alismatales; family Araceae; genus Amorphophallus; species Amorphophallus konjac. Next base: position 144,897 of record JAHNEJ010002878.1, on the reverse strand, counting down.
TGAGGTCGGGTCCCTCCTGATCTGGAGGAAGAGAGGTCTTCGACCTCTAGTCTGCAAGTGGCTGGAAGTCACTTGTGTGTTCCCTCCGGTTTGGAGGAAGGGAGATCTGATCTCCAGTTATGGGCTTGTGGGTTGCAAGTCCAGGGGTCCCTCCTGGTCTGGAGGAAGAGAGGCTCTGCCTCTGGAGGGTTGCTGGTAGCAGAGTGCTACTGGCTGGTACACTGGTAGTGGGGCTGCTACCAGTGGGGTTCCCTCTTGGTATAGAGGAAGAGAGACGCGAGTCTCTGGTTTCTAGTGACCGTGGGTTGCTAGAGGTTCCCTCCAGGTAGGAGGAAGAGGGGAGTTTGTTCCCCTGGGTAAGCTGTGTATCAGCTTCTGTTGGCAAGCTATGTTGCCCAGCCATTAGTGAAGCCACACCTGGTTTGAGTGTGGGGTGGATGTTGGTCTGGAGGACTAAACCACCTAAAAATCTCTTGAGCAGTGGTTTGCATTGTGAGTGTGCTTCCGCTAGATGCTTGAATAGGCGCGTCTCTTGTGTTTGCTCATTGGTTTAATTGAATTTGTTTTTATTCTAAGATTGCGTTCAGCACTTGAGTTTTTATTTGGGCATTAATTGTAGAAGGATACATTCACCCCCCCTCTGTATCCGGGCTTGCACCCTAACAGCGCGGGACCATCCAATGATCTCCGAAAGAGGTATGCCAGGGACCTCTGATCATTTTTCCAATAGGAGGACTCATGCATGAAATCCTTGAGGTGAATGAAGGGGTTGCCGGTACAATTGTATCTGCGGTACTTGGGCATTTCGGTGGGAGGAAGATGAATGACGGGAAGGATTGGTAAAGCAACCTCCGGGGTGGCTTTCACCTCCACCATTCTTCTCGGATTTTAAAACTGCTCGTCCATGCGATTGAACCTATTGAGGAGCGATTGGGCGAGCTCCTCTGGAGGTGAAGGTGGCACTTGCCACTGGGGGAGAAACTGTCTCCCGGAGACTTGAGGGGGGAACCCCAAATGAGTCGGAGCTGTCGGACCGCCGACAGTTGGCCCTGGCTGAAGCGGTATGTGGGGAACAACGGGAGTTTGAGATTGTGACGGGAACTGGAATGAGGGTGCTTGTTGGCTCGCTTGTCCTTGAAGCGAGGGAGACTGGATGGCTTGCACCAATGAAGGAGATAGAATGGCCTGCACGGATTCTTGGAGAGGTGCGATGGCCGGAGTTGATTCCTGGGGCGTGGGGGAAACAGATTTCCCCTTCAGAATGGCCTGGAAGGCCTGGAGCTGTTCAGAGGTAAGCTCCGTGTTTGCGAGGATGCCCAGTAAGGAAGAGATATCCTATGGTGGGGATGTGTTCCCGGCAATAACCTGCACCTCATGCGAGGGCTCATGAGAAGGACTCGAGTCCATAGCATAGACTCGCAGGTCGGCTGACAAACCACGACTAGGGTGGTTCTCCTCAAAAGACTCATGAGCCATGCTCACAGTTTTCCCAGAACGCAAAAACATACACTAGCAAGCAGGTAGCAGAAATTATCAAACAAGTGGATGCCTTTACGCCTTTTTTTATGTTTTGATTTTGATGATTTTTTTGTGTTTTTAGCGAGATCCGAAGTTCACATAAAATAGGGACCCTAGTTTATTTTTGTTTCACCGCCATGCCAGCTAGGGTCTCTCGTCTCACCACGAATGGGATGACTAACTCCGGAGAACTTCAATGGTACAACCAACCCAGTGAACGAAGAGGAGATTCTTCGATGTCGGGGACTTACGGAGGTCCCAGTGGAGAAGATTCTAGTCCGTTGAGAGGAATTCTCAAACGGAGAGTCCTTCCTTCACCGGGAAAGGGTGATCCTTAGAAAAAATGAAAAAGGATATAAAAGAGGGATGGATGTATGCAATGGAATGCTGACAGAGATATAGAGTAAGAAAACAACAGAAATAACAAACATAAGTAATAAACACCCAACCAATCATAACTGACAGTGCTGCCGTGAGCACAACGGGGGCGCACGAGGGCGCCAAGGTGGAGAGGCACGAACGGTGTCAAACTTGCAAGGGTAGCCAAAAGGAAGCAGTAGATGTCCCACCGTGATCGCCAATCTGTGAGCGACGTCACGCGGTTCGGAGATGAAGACGGAGAGAGCGGAGCGCGCGGGCTCCTCTTTTGCTTTTATCCTGGGGCTTTAAGCTGCAACACAAAGAGATCAAGAGAGAAGAGAGAAGGGGCCACCACGGAAGATTGCTCCGGCGGGGCGAGCGGGACAAACGCAATATGTTAAAGATAAGAGGAGAGAGAAGGGGGCCACTACGGGAGATTGCTCCGGCGGGGCGAGCGGGTGGAGAAATTAAATAATAAAAATTGAAACGGCCATTGCGGGAAGCAACTCGCCGTGGCCTCGAGAGTATAGCATAATAGGAATATAACAAGATATAAAAAGGAGCAGAATTTAAACGGCCATTGCGGGAAGTGACTCGCCGCAGCCTCGAGAATATGAGCAGATAAGAATATAACAAAATATAAGGAAAATATAAAGAACAGAAATTTAAACGGCCATTGGGGAAGTGACTCGCCGCGGCCTCGAGAATATGGGCAGATCAGAATATAACATGATATAAAGAGAATATAAGAACGGGAATTTAAACGGCCATTGGGGAAGTGACTCGCCGCGGCCTCGAGAGTATAGTAGAAGAGAGAGATATGGCAAAATATAAGAGATATAGCAAGATATATAGATGACAGAATTCAAACGGCCATTGCGGGAAGTGACTCGCCGCGGCCTCGAGATTATGATGTGATCGCCAGGGGTCGAGGACCCCAAAATGGAAGAGTGATCGCGCCTACCTCACTAGCAGGAAGTGGCGGGTTGCTTCTTCCACCCCCTTCGGCCGGCCGACGGAGAGGGCTTTCTTTTAGTTACCCTTACAAAACAACAGACAGTAAATAAACGGAATTAGAAAATGGCAGTGTAGTATTAAACTCTTGCAATGAAAGTAATGAAATCATGGCGGGACACACACCTGGTTGGTGTGGTTTTAAACCCCTCTCGGACACGAGTAGGAGGAAAATGCAATGATGAATGTAAGAAGTATATAAGAGAAGGCGCCCTTACAAAGGGAGTTAGAGGATGCGAGATGATGAATGCAAAGAACTACAGGGAAAAAGGGGAGAGAATTGGCTTATTGGATGTGCCGATGGCGAGATCCGGCGGAGCTTCGGCAGCGTAGGGACGACGTAGGAGCGCGGTGGACAAAGACGACCTTCCTCTCGCGAGTGTGGGCACCCGAGAAGCCGGCAGAACCTCCACCTACAAAAGACCCCACAGGTTAGAAATGACTCCGGTAGCCTCTGGGCTCCGGCAGCCTATCGGATCTCTTCTTAGCTCTGTCAGAACTGAGGGGGTGGGCCTCTATTTATAGGGCTCCGGAGGGTGGAGGTGTCCAGGACCCTGGACACCTCCATCAGGGCCGAAGTAATATTTTATTCTATTGTTATTCATTTTTTTTGAATATTTTAGTGGAGGCGTCCAGGGTCCAGGACGCCTCAATAAGGTCCACCGAACTCCGCCGAAAGCCGCATGCGGTTTGGCACAACGCGTGGTTTTGTGAGCGGCGCCTCGTGATTCGTAAATAGGCGCGTCCAGTTGTCTGGACGCTTCCACAATTGGATTTTTTCACACAAGACAAACCGTCGATCGGTGGGCGGGGCCCGGTGGGCAAGTTGATGGAGGCGTCCAGGGTCCTGGACGCCTCCAAAAAAATATATTTTTTATTTTTATTTTGTTTTGTTTTTATGCTAAAGCTGGCATTTTTGTATTTTTTATATTTGTTTTAATGGAGGCGTCCAGGTTCCTGGACGCCTCCATAAATATATATATTTTTTATGTATTTTTTGTCTTAATAAATTAAAGTAATGGAGGCGTCCAGGGGCCTGGACGCCTCCATTAAGACCCCCACCCTTCCTGGTTCCGGAATTCTTTGGCGTGTCTGAATGGTGTTGATGCCGAGACGATTCCGGATGCCGAAAAGGGCGGAAGAAGATTCAAGAAAAGGAAGCACTCAAGTGATTCAAAAATGCGTAAGCCGTCGCGGGGCGTCGTACAGTAATATGAGACTTTCTCAGGAGACGTCAGGAAAGGCGTGTCTACAACGCTATTCCCGCATTATTGGCCCCGAAGAATGATGGCACATGGAGGATGTGCGTTGATAGCCGTGCGATCAACAAGATCACGGTGAAGTATCGCTTTCCCATTCCCCGATTGGATGACTTGTTAGACATGATGTCGGGAGCCACTATCTTTTCAAAATAGATATTCGTAGTGGCTATCACTAGGTGCGGATCAAGCCTAGGGATGAATGGAAGACGGCATTGAAGACCAAGGATGGTCTTTATGAGTGGTTGGTTATGCCCTTCGGGCTTTCCAACGCCCCTAGTACCTTCATTCAGTTGATGACCCAGGTTTTACGCCCTATGATAGGGGTCTTCTTGGTCGTCTACTTTGATGACATTCTTATCTACAGCCATACTAGGGAGGACCACTTAGACCACCTTAGGCAGGTCTATGTCGTTTTGAGGCGAGAGAGCTTATTCGCCAACCCGAAGAAATGTGATTTCATGACTGATTAGATTACCTTCCTTGGGTGCATTGTGTGTGGGGATGGAGTCTCCGCTGATCCGGAGAAGATTAGGGCCATCAGGGAATGGCCCGAGCCCGCACCCTCCACGATGTCTGGAGCTTCCATGGCTTAGCGACGTTTTATTGCCGCTTCATTCGTGGCTTTAGTTCCATCACCGCCCCGATCACTGATTGCATAAAGAAAGGGGCATTCGTATGGACTATGCCTGCAGCCATAGCATTTCAGGACATCAAGGAGCGTATGACCTAGGCACCTATCCTTGCTCTACCTAACTTTTGAAAGGTGTTTGAGGTCACATGTGACGCTTCTGGAGTGGGTATTGGTGGAGTGTTGAGCCAGGAGTCCCACCCCATTGCATTCTTTAGCGAGAAGCTTAATGATGTCAAACTGTGTTATTCCACATATGATAAAGAATTTTACGCAGTTGTCTAGGCATTGAGGTATTGGAGGCACTATCTTTTGCACCAGGAGTTTGTCCTCTTTTCTGATCATGAGGCCTTACGATTCCTCCATACCCAGAAGAAGCTGAACGCTCGCCACAGTCATTGGGTGGAGTATCTCCAGGAGTACACCTTTGTGCTCAAGCACAAGGCAGGGGCGGAGAACAAGGTAGCCGATGCGCTAAGTCAGCGGATGATGATGTTGACCACCATGAGTGTAGAGGTGGTAGGCTTAGAGAGGCTGAAGGATGCTTATGTTGATTGTCCGAACTTTTGTCCAATCTATGCCATCCTTCAAGCCGGTCCCTTGCGTGATTATAGCGAGTTTGTGCTACAGGAGGGTCACCTATTCCGGGGTGACAAGTTGTGCATCCCACGGACTTCTGGTCATGACTTTCTTACGTGGGAAATGCACGCGGGAGGTCTTACTGGCCACGTCGACTGGAACAAGACCATAAAGGCGGTTGAGCATCGATTCTATTGGCGTAGCCTGAAGAGGGATGTTGCTCGTATCGTGGCCCAGTGCCACACTTGTGCCATGGCCAAGCAAAGGAAGCAGAATACCGGCCTCTATACTCCCCTCCCCGTCCCGGCTAGTCCATGGCCGGACATTAGTATGGACTTTGTGTTGGGACTGCCCCGCACCCTTCGAAGGCACGACTCTATCTTTGTGGTTGTAGACAAGTTCTCGAAGATGGCATTATTCATCCCATGCTCCAAAACTTCGGATGCCTCTAGAGTTGCCTGTATGTTATTTTCACACTGTGTCTTCAGGTTCGGACTCCCACGCACTATAGTGTCTTATAGGGATGTGCACTTCACTAGCTATTTTTGGAAAACCCTATGGCACATGATGGGTACCCAATTGAAATTCTCCACTACATACCACCCCCATATCGATGGTCAGACTGAGGTTGTCAATAGGAGTTTGGGGGATCTTCTTAGGTGTCTGGTCCATGATCGAGTCAGGGATTGGGATTTGGTCTTACCCTTAGCAGAGTTTGCCTACAATGATTCGGTCAATAGGTCTATAGGCATGAGCTCCTTTGAGATTGTCACTAGTCGTAGACCTAGGAATCCCATAGACCTAGTTCCATCTCTTATCTAGTCCCATGTGTCTGAGTCAGCAGAGTCCTTTGCCGATCATATTAGACAGTTGCATGAGCATGTGCGTCGTCACATTGAGTCCAACAACGCGCGATACAAAGAATTGGCTGATGCCCACAGGCACCACCGTGAGTTTCAGGAGGGCGATTATGTCATGATCAGGGTCACACCTGAACGGTTTCCCTCGGGAGCCGTGAAGAAGTTGCACGCTCGCGGTACCAATCCCTTTCGAATAGTGAGGCAAGTCGGATCAAATGCATATGTTGTGGACTTGCCAGAGGATTACGGGATCAGCTCCACTTTCAACATTTTAGTTATAGTCGCTTATAAAGACCCAGTAGTGATACCCAATGAGCCCTTTGAGCCGTCTCCACCCATTGTGAGTGACACCACCCTAGAGTGTCCACCTCCAGCCTTGTTACCTCAGCAGCGAGAGCAGATAGAATGCATACTGAATGAGCAGGTAATGACTACTCGAGGCGGAGTGTACCAGCGCTATTTGGTGTGTTGGAAGGGACGGCCCGCGTCCGATGACACGTGGATCACTCGGGCAGAGCTATAGAGGATAGATCCTGATCTGCTGGAGCGATATATGAGTGACCCTGACCCCTACTCGACGGGGTCGAGCTTCTCCTACCCGGGGAGAATTAGTGAGGACACTAGAGCCAGAGTACGGCTCGACTCAGTGAGCCACCGATACCGGACACGCAGCATGACTCGGTCGACACTGACCTGTTTGTGGCTGGGGGACAGTCGGGAGTCTTCACTGGAGCCTTGATGCTTTAGTAAGTATTTTTATACGTATTTGGTCATATTTGGTGCGTATTTGGTATGTATTTGGGTTATATTTTGGTTTGTATTATTTTGGATTTTATATTGGGTCAAGGGGAGAATATTGACCAAGTATTTTGTATTTTTGATTTATTTTGGTCTAAGGGGGGATTAATATGGTCCAAGGGGAATAATTTAACCAAGATATTTATGTTGACTTGGAGAGAGGGGCGCCCCTTTCTTTGTCCCCTTGTGGGATTAAATTAATCACCCTTGTCCCCCATTTCCCCATTATATCCCCTTGACCAAGGGTATCCTAGGTCATTTGGCTAGGTCTAGGGTTTAGTATTTAATGTCTCTTGTTGCATTTTAATCAAAATTAATGAAGAATTTTATGTGAATTTGGCCATGGGCGCACCCCCCTCTCTCTCCCTTCTTCTTGTTCTTCTTCTTCCTCCATGTTTCTTGAGATCTAGGGCTGAAATCCTAATATTTTTGAGTGATCTTCCTCTCCTTCTCTTCCTCTGTTTGCTGCAATTGCTCACCACCGCCGCCGCCTCCGTTCGTGCCGCCATCAAGCCACCACAACCTGGCTTCCACCCTGCTACCCTGAATTTCAGGATTCCTCGACAGCAGCTCAGTAAAAAGGTTGGTACCAGAGATCCGATCGTCAGATCATCCTCATCTTTTGAGGGCGTCTTTCCCTAGGCCTTCTTCAATCCCAGCTTAAATTTCACCCACATTAGACCCGTTTGCTCCCCTTCCTAGCCATTTGTTTTTCTCCCTTAGAATCTGCATGTGTGCAGATATATGAGGTAGCCCCTGGTAGTTGATTTTTTCCCACCCCCCGAACGTTGTCAGAAAAATACAAACAAAATATGTGCGTGACCACCACCCTCCCCCCTCTCTCCACAAAAATCCCCAAGTCTTAAATCCTCCATTTGATTTTTGGTCAAACCCCATAAACAGGCAGATCATGTTCTGCCCTGTCTATTCTGTGTTCCAGGATAGAAACCACAGCCAACTTGTAGAGATTTTCATTTCCAACTCCACTGTTGGACGGATCTGGAATTCCCATATGTTGAAGATTTTCGAGTCCTCTTCGTAACGGTGCTAACCTCATCTCCATCCGACACTAGATCTGGGCGTGGCATCCATTTTCCCCGGAGTGTGCAGGATTGTCCAGGTCTGTCCCAAGATAGGCCAGCAGAAGGAGGTCACAAGTTAAATCCTCAGAAAATACATCTGAGCAGATCCAGCGGCCGCCGCTCCCGGGGGTGGTATAGGGACCTTCTGCCAGTGTCTCGGTGAACCACCGCCTTTAGGAGATTCCCAGAGACTAACGTCCCTTTGGACGCCCGTGCTTGCTGTCCTACCAGCCTGAAATTGTAGATCCGGAGCCACAGCCCTCAACCGCCCGACACGCCGCCAACACACTGCCCGTCAACCCTGGAACAGTGCTCCCGGACCGCTGTTGTGGCCTTTTACCTCCCTGTGTGGAGTGGGCCATAATTTTCATGTTGTAATTAATTTGCTTATTGTATCGGGAGTGACGGTTCTCGGCCGGGAAAGTCTTCCCCACGCCCCGAGCGTGGAGGTACACTCGCCACCCACAATGTCTTGCTTGCTTATTTAGTATACGTTCTAGATGCCACTGCATGTGAGTTAATAATTTTCCTAGGTAGTTAAGAATTAGTCACCGCTGTGAGTTGTGAGCGCGAGACCCGTCCCGTGACTTATTCCGAGCATGAGAGTGAGCTGATCACCCGAGACTCAAAATCGGTTACTCAACCGTGCAGATCGTCACGTTTCCCTCATCGGGGATGACCGTGAGTTTAGTGCTTCATGTTTGGGGCAGGTTCACCTCTTCTGGAGCTCTTTACGTGCCACGTTGTTGTGTTGTTGTTGGTCGCGTCATCTCGTTAGTCGCGTCGTCTTATAGAGTCCAAGGTTCGCAACAAGTCTGAGTCGAGTCTCATTATCGTCCCGCATCAGATTATGATTGAAATGATGAATTAACACGCAGCAGAACTGCGGTGAGAAAGAGTGCAAAATGAGCAAAAGTGCAGAAATTGTGAAGACTGTAGAAATCTGTGTAAATAATGTAAATGAGGTGTAAAAAATGATAGAAATAATTAAGAAAGTGAAGTCCTGACAAGGAGAGAATGATGCTATCAGAAGATGTGAGTGGTGTGTATGTTCAGAGACAAAAAAAGGAACAGTCAAAGGGCGACTGGAGCCCGTGCATGGATGCGACAGATATAGCAAAAACACAGACTGTGCAGAAAATTATAGAATAGTGTGAAATTGGACACAAAGAACAAGGGAAATGTTGCAGAAGATGAAATTTTAAAAGGAAGAGGATGGACCTAACGGAATGTGTGAATGTTGTGATGAGATAAGGGTGAAAAGTGGGATTTAAAACGTGGAGGATAGTAGTGAAAAACCTGGTGTAATATGTATGAAAGTGTAGCAACGTGCAGAAAAACTAAGTAGAAATCTGTGTGAAAGTGTAGAAAGTAGAGGGATAAAAAATTATGAAAGGGATGCAGGAAGGAGCCCAGAATGATGGAGGACGAAGTTAATACTTCCCTGGAGAGCCTAGGGTCGAAGAAAGGGTCGGTGGTGCGGCATGGATCCACCCCGATCATGCAAACGTCCTCTCTTTGTGTAGAAAATTGAGTGCAGAAATTGCATAACAGAATGATAAAATGCAAAAATATGGGGCATAGAAAATAGTGAAAGGATGAGAAAAAGGACGCCCAAATAGGATGAATGTGAAGTTAACACTCCCCTGAATAGCACGGGGTCGAAGAAGGATGACGGCGGTGCAGCATGGCTTCGCCCCGAACTGAAGAACGCCCTCTGTTCGCACAGGCGAAACAGGGTTCTTATTTATAAAGAAGTGTAGAAACCCAAAAACTTCTCTCACGGATTTCGAGGATAAGGCTAGAAATAAAAGGAGTTTGATTGATAATCCTTGAGATAATATCATGGATAAAAGCCCTGGATGGACGGAAATCGATCTGGAGGAATAATCTCAAAGAAATCAGCCCCAAAAGGGACCCCCGATGCGCATAAAATAGAGTCCAGCACAAGTTGGGCTCTTCAGGCAAGACGCGGTCGGTCGACCGACTACTTTTTGGAACTTCTATTTTTTTTTTAAATCATGGGGGAAGACGCGGTCAACCTTTGACCATGACTAAGAGAGGGACAAAGTGGCTCCGGGTTGATATGTAACTCAAGGGAAAATGGCCTGAAACACCGAGAATCATGGAAGACTGTCTGAGAATCATAAAAAAAAATGGCCTCCAACCTTGGGAAATGATCAGAAATGTGCTCGAAATAGAATCAAATAGACCCCTAAGTAATGGGTAATTCGGGACATCACACAGGATAGATAAGAGAAATAACTTGACTTGTAAGTATAAAACGGGTGTCAACAGATGTCCCTCAGTGATGTCCGCTTTGAAAGGGAATGAGCGGAAGCGATGCTGAGGCGAAATGGAAAGGCGATGGAGCGAAAGTGATAGCGATGAGAAATGGAGATGAAGCAGAGATGAAGCAGAGATAACTGAAAAGTGGACATCAAGGCAAAAAGACACCCGTCACAACCAACAAGCGACAGGAATTCTCTCGAAAATGCCGAAGTAACCATAAGGAATGACTGACACGGATGGGTAATGTCTGGAGAAACTAACCAACTAAAGAAAGGAAGGAAAACACGACCAACCTCATTATGGGGCACAATCCGTGACCAATGAGGGGATCGGCAAGAACACAGCTAAAAAGTTGGAAAAGGAGAATTGAAACTGAGATAAAATCTAGACAGGAATCATGCTGGCCAACTAGACCTAGCGGGCAGATCAGAGAATACGTTGAAATTAGGAGTGGAATGAGAATATCTTATCCAAGAGAATTAAGCACAATCAACCATTGCTGAGGAGAAACCTTCAGAGAATCACGAGATGTGAATGCTCAAAATGACATGATGCATGCTGGGCTAAAATAAAGAAATCATCAAAATGAATGTAAAGAAAGAATAAAATAGAAAATACTCAAGGATACTATTACTAGACCGAGCAGGACAGGGTCAATAGTCTTCTTGCAACCACGACATGCGAGATAGAGCCCATCATTCCCCCACCCGACTCAAACTAACGGCGTATCCAACCATTAACCGTATGCTCCTAGATCATCATCATTTTTGGTAAAGGGGGACATCAGGTCCCAGAACACATGGAGAATCAGCTGGTCCTTGAGAGACTATAATAACATAGATACCATATAGTAATGCAATAAAGAACAGGGATAGAGAGCCATACCTGACTTACTTGCCAAGCGAAATGGCATTTTTTGGATTTTTTTGAATTGTCATATTTTTATGGATTTTCAATAAGACAACCAACAAAACAAACAAGCACGAACATGAACTAATCATAATATAACCACGAAGATGAACAAAAGATAACATGACAATCAACATCAGTAACATATCACAAGAACACACAATAAGCGTGGGATGGAAAACACGGTGGGGCAAGACAACATAACATGGTGGGGCAACAGATGTGGTGGGACAAGAACATGGTGGGACAACACACATGCGGGTTAAAGATATGGGGAACAAAAGAAAATAGGGGACAAGGACATCTGTGGGATGACAACCACGGGGGACGGGAGATGTGCGGGACAATAGACAACACCATGAGACAACAACCATCGGGGAATGACAACACATGTGGGACCAATGACACGTGAGACGATAACACGTAGGACAACAACACGTGGGACAACAGCCACACGGGAGGACAAAAGACAACGAATATGCTCTTCAACCAAACCCAAGATCAGATGAAGTAGAACCGCCAGGTTCCAAATCATAAGGCCAAGCCCTCTCATGAAGATATGATAAAGCGTTGTAGGCAAAAGCTGAGAAAGACATGAGCTCCAGAACAGATCTAGGGATGAGGTTGAAGAAAAGAAGAACAGATCAGAAAGATGTGAACATGAAACAGAATGAAAGATAAAGAGCATGGAAGCCTCAATACCTGTAATTTGCACACTCGACAAACGAATTACATATCTATTCTCGAAACAAAAGACACATTTTTGGGATTTTTGACATTTTTTGATTTTTTTCAGGATTTTTTTGACAATATTTGATTTTTTTGAAATATTTGATTTTCTTTTTTTTTTATTTTTGACACTATCTGATTTTTTTGGTTTTTTGACAATATCTATTTTTTTGGTTATTTGACAATATCTGATTTTTTTTTTGACAAAGCAATCTGCAGCACCCAAAGACGGACTCAAACTACTTGTCGGGGGTCGTTCCTCCCCTTCTTATTAAAGGTTTCCCTTGAGCAGGGCGTGCATTTCAGGGTGGCTCACCATAACCAACCTCCTCTAAAGAATGGTGTCCCTACTAAGGCCATACCTGGGATACAACCCAGCCTAAGAGGGAGAAAGGGAAGAAAATTTGGAGATAAGCTTTATATAGGATGAGAGATATCAGGACTCAACTTCCTTTCAGGGCACTATCCCTCAAAGAGATAGTCTGTTGCGCCGAGACTTTGTCTTTGATTTTGGACCCATATTAGGCACGCATACGACCATACTCTTGACGTCCTGCGGGGAATTGTACTGCCACTCTTCCCATGCCTTTATTTTTCATAATTTTACATTGATTGAATTTTTTTGATATTTGATAGCACTTATTGGCCAGATTTTGTATGAAAGCTCACTTTTAAGGGTCAAGACTCTCCCTATTTGAGACCTCTCTCGTATTAGGGAGTACCTAGGTTGGTCATCTGTCCATCTATCTCTTGCCCCTGCACTCGGCCGAGCAGAGAAGAGAAAAGGCCTTTGTGCATACCCAAAGTATGGCCAAAGCAGCAACGATGTTGCCTTAAAGGAAAGATCGACTATAGCTCGCCTTGTAGTGTATGTAAAAGCCATACAAAAGGGTCACCCTCAACGATTGGGGAAAGAACTAGACTCCCAGTATGGAGCTATCACCATCCTAAGAATGCTACAGAAGCGAACTAGAAATATTGACTTACTTAAGACTCCTAAAGCCACTCAACCATGTTGAGGAACCAGCATTATGACCATGCGCAGGAAATAGAAATGATAGAAATAATAGCATGTTCTTACACAATAAAAGATACCTTGTAAATCCATGACATGAGAAGCAGCGTCCTAAAGCGAGAGCTTGATCATCGAGCTTTGTATTCCTTGCTTGACAGAATAAAAGGTAGAGGGTAACAAGGATTAAAGATTCCTCTACACAAAAGAGCGGTCGACACCAAACTAGATGAAGAAGGATAAAAGGGAAGAGGGACGAGGGCTAGAACTCCCTCGCTAGGGCGTAGAGACCCTGATAACAAGGAACCAGATACAGAATAAATAGATATCAGCTGAGCTCAAGGCAGACTAAAGCCTCGAAAATAGCAAGAAAAAGGGCAAGAACCCCGAAAGGGTGAAGAAGAAAGAATAGAAAGACAACGTGAAGATTGCAGCAAAAGCAAGGAAAAAGGGTGATCATCCAACGTGGTCGAAGAAGGATCATAATGGTCATCCGATAGGGTTGGAGAAGAAGAATGATGGTCATCCGACTGGGTCGGAGAAGAAGAATGATGGTCATCCGATAGGGTCAGAGAAGGAGAATTGGCATAACTCGGGAATACTGGAGGAGTAGAATCAGGTTAAGATTTGGGATTGGAGCGATGGAGGAGATGATCCGGAGGCTCCGGATGAACAGAAGAGGAATCAGAAAGTGCCCCGAAATCGGGATGATAGGAGGGCATAGGCCGAGGCCTAGAATTACGAGAATACTGAAAATCCGGAGGCTCCGGATGAAAAGGAGAGGAATAGGGGTTCATGGACCCAAAAAGAGGAGAAAAAATCATAGAAATAGGCTTAGAAGAGGGAAGATACACCACCCAAGGGTGGGAGATGAGAATGAGGAATGATGAATGAAAGGAAGGAGAAGTGGTCCCCAGAGTGCACAATTGACGGCCCTTGAACTTGCGCCGCCGCCTCTTCTTAGCAGAAACATCTAGAGAATGGACCCACCTGGCACTGACTTGGACTTTCGGGCTTCTTATTTTGCAATGTCTTCTCAGATAGCGGGCCCACCTAGCAGATGGCCTAGCCCAGACGTGAACATGCAGCTTCGGCGGGGCGGTTGCCCCTAGACACCTGGTGCTGACAATAGGTGGACATTCTTGAACATAGAACTCCTTAGGCAAATAAGCATCATGAAACCATGGAGTTTTATCGCTCGGCACCAGTAACATGAGGTCCGGCAACTCCACTTGATAATCAGGCTTGAAGCACAACTCCCTTGATAGTAGGGCAGGATGAAACTGAGGAAGAGTGACACACAGCATTAACGTGGCCGATGTACCACTAACGAACCGAGGGAGATTGCATAAAAAGTGCATAATGTCCTTGGAAAATGCTGAAAATATGGCAAATTGCCCCTTGAACATGGAGTGCATCAAACCTTTGGTAGCCGTATGGGTCAGCACGATCAAGGTAGAGAACCCCTTTTTGGCCAGTAATTTGAACAGCAATGAAGCGAGAGTTGATAAGAGCATCAATGGTAAACTTCCCGGCGAGCAAAGAGATTGCCATCGGCCTCGCTCGAGAAGAGACTGGCACTAGCGCAAGAGAGTTTTTCTTGGAAACTGTCATCGAGAATGGAGGCACATCATCCCTAAAAGAGCCGACGATCAGAACATCGATCGACATCCGGCAGATAAAGTCATGGATCTTGAACTGCACAACCGGGACCAAACTTTCCTGACTCGGCTCATCATCTCCCCAGGAACAAGACCCGAGGGGCACCAAAGGTAATACACACTCGCTCCGTGGGGTGGAAGTGGATGGAGAAGTGGATGGAATAGGCTCGAATGCCGGAGGTGAAGGTTTGGAAGGCGTGGAGGCTTCAATGGGGATGGTGACGTCGAGTGGTGGCAAAGGCAATGCGGGTGAAGGCAAAGGCGAAGGCAAAGGTGAAGGTGAAGCTTGCTCAGGCTCAGGTAAGGAAGGCAGGGAAGAAGGTGAAGATGACAGTGACGATGGCAGGGTAGGAAGGGTAGGTGGTGAAGGTAATGGCAACGCGCTAGGTGACTTCGAGGAAATAGGCAGTGGAGAAGGTGGCAATGATAGAGGTGGAGGTGAGGATGATGATGGTAAGGGGTTAGGAGGTGAGGATGGTGATGGAGGTGGCGACGGAGATGAAGAGGGTAAAGGGGAGTATGATGATGATGGAGAGGAGGGTCGTGGTGCCCACCGTCTGTGTATCAACACGACGCGCCGAGTGGCGTTAAGAGTAGAAGTGGGAGTAGAAGAAGTGGTGGCAAGGGGAGCAGTAGCCTGAGCGGAGGCTTGGTTTGGTGGAGGTGATGGAGAAGGCATAGGAGATGGCAAAGATGATAGGGTACATGGAGATGGCAATAGGGTAGGTGATGGCCTAGGTGAGGGAGTAGGTGATGGAGCGGGTGATGGCGTAAGTAACAGAGCAGATGATGGAGCGGGTGCAACACTAGCTAAAGGATCACAGGGGTGCCCCTGGTCTTGTAGTGATGGAGATGGCTGCTTGGGCGACGCTTGTTGTTGCTTCTTGTTGTGGAAATATAAGAAAATATTACGAATTCCAGGAACGTTGGTCCAGTCCTTAGAATTCATGAAAACACACTGGCAATGACAGATACATCAGAGGCTCTTGCCTGTGTGGAGTTGGATCTCTCTGCTCAACGTAAAGATCGCCTATGGATTGATATGGATGGTGATGGTTTTCGGCAACCCATCAATTACCATCGTGTTCCTCATCTTTGTTCTTTCTACCGCAAACTTGGTCACCTTGAGGCCGACTGCAAGAATAAAAAGGGTAAATCTTCCAATCAATCAACGGGACCTCATGACAGTGCTGCATTGCCAGATCAAAGGAAACCTCGATAGGTCTTTAGACCTCGGCCCAAAGCTAAACATGATGTTACTCAAGCCAACAGATTTACTATTCTGCAGCAGGATGTTGTTGAGTTCATGGAGCATGGAACGACCCTTGACCCTCTAGCTCAAGGTAATCTCGAAGAGCTTATGGAGCAGCAGTTACCCCCTGAAGAGTTCGTGGAGCCGGTGTCAGCAGTGTTGCCGAGTGCCTCTATCGCTCTTAAGCCTGCAACGACACCACCAGATCCAGAGTCGATGCAGCGTGTGCCTACGTCGGTGGAGGTGCATAGGCTAATGCCTCCACCTAGCGACGATGCAGCGTGTGACGCGTCCTCGTCGAAGGTTGATGTGGGGTCGACTCCATCATCCATTGCCCCTTATGTGGAGTCGACGTCACCCTTCACAACGTTGCAGGTTATTGTGGTGTCGACTTCTCCTCCTTTAGTGTGGACTTCTTCGGTCCCACCTGTGGCTGGCCTGGCTGCTAAGCCTTTGGATGATGCCAGATTGGGTTCTGAGCTCCCTTCATCCCAATTTTTGGTCTCTGAGATTGCTGGTGGTGTGCCAGAGAAAGCTGAGCAGTCTGCTATTTTGGATGAGGCCTTATGGGTTCATGTCACTCCCTCTTGGTCTTTGCTAATGGTTTTGATGATTACAATATATTGTGTGGTTTGCGTTTGTGATGAAGTGAAGATCATGTGTGTGTGTTTTGTGGAAATCATCTTGATGCTCACATGTTGATATCTTGCTTTGCAGGTTTGGCATGCATATCATTTATAGGTGCAATTCTGTTCTATAGAGTTGATGTTTGCTTCATATGCTTAGACCTTGGGTCATATGCCCTATCCTTTCTATAGTGCTTCCATTATATGCATTGATTTATATACATTGACCTTGGTCTCTTGATGCACTCTATACATGATGTTTTTCATTGATGAAATCATGTTTTCATAGAAGGTCATAAGACCTTATATCTTGATTAAATGGCATTGGATGTCCTTGGGTTCAACCAGACTGCCTTTAGGCAGATTCTTTATTTTTCACCGCAAGGGTCGACCCCATGGGTCGACCCCTGGCTCTTTTGAGCCTTGTTCCTTGTTTTAGATTGTTCAGATGGTAACAAGTCTTGGTTCCTTCATGCAGAAATTTGATTAATTTTATATGTGAAACTGGTTTCCATGTTGGTTTGAATGATGGGTTTAAGTCAAGGAAATTCATGTCTAAGTGCCTTTGAATGAGGTCTAATGATCCTTATTTGGCTGGTCTTGTATTGGTTGAGCTGCTTTGTTTTTAACTGAATCTGGAATCATTGAACTTATAAGCTTATACACTCATGGATGTTTTTTCTTGGTTTGTATGCTTAATTCATATATGATGCCAATATGAGTTTAAATTGTTCTCAACTGAACTTGTAGACATGGGAGGCTTGGTGAATTTGTGTTAAAGTTGGATCACCGGAATCACATTTGAAATGAGAACTCTAGAATGATCTGAATTTGATAATTGTGATTCTATTGTGCTCATAGCTGTAGTTTTGAGAGACAAATATGCAGGGTCTTACTTGAAGAGAAAAAACATGGCTGCAGAAGTGTTTTTAAATTAGGTTCTTCAAATGGATTGAGAGTGAGTCAATCACTCTTATATATGGCTGCACTTCAGTATATGAATATGCAGGTTGAAGGTTTTTCAGATTGCTCTACAATGCCCTTAACTGGTTTGGACTGAACTTGCTATCACAAATGATTCTGTTGTATTCAATTTGGAATTGGACTGTTTGAGTCTATTTGATATGTGAGGGTTGTGAAGGTTCAGTTTGACATGGACTGAATCTATGTATGGTTTGATTTGTATTGGAAATAGCTCCTTCATGTATAAAGCTATACTCTTGCTGCATTGGATTAAGATTAAAGTCTGAACTTGGCATTCATAGTTGGCTTGCTTGAATCATTAATTGATATGTGAACTTATGAGGATATGTAGGTTAATCAAGCTATGCCAATGTATTTGAGCATTCAGTTGGTTGTCTTTAAGACTGATATAAATCTGAATTTCTATAATGAACAAGTTCCACTTTGCCAACAATTCTTTGGAGTCCGTGGTAAGCTTCACTCTTGTTTACAATCTCTTGGAACCTTGGTATAAGTTTATGTTTATATGGATTTCCATGTGCCAAGATTGGATTTGATTCATGTATAATGTTTTTGGGCTTTATTTCAATGCATTGAGTTGTTTTCTATTTTTACTCTGCAAGAGTCGACTCAGACTCTTGGTGCATGGGGTCTGCTTTAAGAGCAGACAGTACTATCTGTAAAAAGAGTCGAGTTAGTGAGTCGACACTTTTTGCATGGGTTGCAAAAAGAGTCGACTCAGTGAGTCGACACCTTTTGACGGGATCTTGATTTTTAACTTGGGGCAGAACACTTTGAGAAAAGTGTCAACTCTAAGAGTCGACACTTTCTTTGGCCGACCCGAATCGGGTTTGCCGTTTTGGTTGCGATCTCCATGGGTTGAGATCCGATTGGGTTGGTGTTTTACACCATTACCCTTAGGGTTTCTCTACATGTCTTAGGGTTGCTTTGATAGGGTTTTAGCATGGGCATTCATGTCTTTTGTTGCTGGTTTTCTCCTTGATATATGCTGGCCGTGATTGCTTTGACGGCAAGAAGCCTGCGCTAATATTATCTATCTGGTTACAGGAAAGCGTAAGGGCGCCGCTCTACTTGGAGGAAGAAGAAGAAGAGGAGGAGGATGTCATCTACAAGCTCATCACTACGGATTTATTCCAGTTCTGAAGTCATCTGCTGAAGACTCATCTCCGGGCGTCTCCTACGACCTTGGTTGGCTTCCACTCCGTGAAGAAACGTTCCAACGCACCCTACTTCCCAAATGGACGTGGTTCACTGCAGATTTGAGGGGGATTTCTTCTTCTCTCATCTATACTCTTTTATCTGAGCATTTGTTCAAGTTGGGCGATTATTGTATATCCTTTATTTTGTCAAACTCGATATATCATCGTGTGTGGGCGGAGTTGCATCTCCGCGTGTGTGCTTTTATTGTGGGGAAAGTTTCCCCAAGTTTGGTTGTGGTAGACGGAGCTGCGTCTCCGTGTGGTTTTAGTGTCCGGGGTGTGTTCCACGACGTTGTGTGTGTGTATGCTGCGGTGGTAGCATTTTGGGGCGTGTCCCCATGTGTGTATTGCTGCGGAAGCAGCGTGTGTGGTGGTGGGGTTGTCCCCGTGTTGCTACGTGAGTAGCGTGTAGTGAAGCCTCACCGGGTTCGGTGAGGGGTGGACGTAGGGAGCCTGTCGTGGGCACGAACCACCTAAAAATCCTCGTGTTTCGTAGGAATGCCTGTGCGTTTGTTTATTTCTTCTATCTCCTTTCACAGGTTAATTATATAGATTTTTATTCACTACACCTCTACACATCGCTTCATCCGCTATCCGTGTTAGGATTAATTTAATTGTTCCATGCATTGAAAATCCGTGTGAGATGGAAAAGATTGAGAGATCTATTGTATCTCACATTAGTTTAGATCAATTAACGCAGTTAATTTTAATTCCACCGTGATTAGTTTAGAAAGTTTTTAAAAATCCACCATCTTGCCAAGGGGACAATTCAACCCCCCCTTCTTGTCTGCCATCTACTCTGGGCCAACAATTGGTATCAGAGCCCAGTCTTTGATTTTTTTAGCAGACCTTACGGTCTAGGAGAAAAGATCACTTTATGATGGCTTGCATGAAATTGATTCTCATCTTTGATGGTTTTGATTATGCTCTATGGCTTAGAAATATCTATGTGTGGATTACTAATACTAATCCGAAGCTAATGAATCTAATCACTCATGGTCCTCACAGTCTTCCTAAGAATGAGTCAAAGTGGACCGATGAGGATAAGAAAAAGAATTCTGATGATTTGTTTGTCTTGAATGCTCTTAAGGCTGCTGTGGACTCTAATCGATTTACTTTTGTTTTATCTTATAGGTCAACCAAAGAGATCTGGGATGGGCTAAGTGAAGCCCAAGAAGAAAGTTGGAAAAGTGAGTGCCTCGTGGCCAATAATGAGATCGAGTGTCAAAGCGAGGAGAGTTCAAAGGTAAACTCCGATTCTGATGATAGAGATGAGCTTAGCTATGATGAGTTAATGAATACTTATGATGAGTTGTTTGATAGGTATAAAACATTAAAATCTGAAAATAGAAAATTAAAAAATAAAATTGAAAACTCTTATGTTGATAACTCTTCATGTGAAAAATGTACTGAGCTTGAAAAATCAGTCAAGTCTTTCATGCTTGAGGTTGATGATCCTAGAGAAATAATTTCAATTCTGAAAACTGAAAATGAATCCTTAATGGCTAAAATTTCAGAACTTGAAAACATTGAAAAGGAACCTAGAGATAAATCGAGCTGTACTGATAATGATCAGATTTTGCTTAATGAACTTGTTATGAATGATAAACTTGCTAAGGAGAATTAAGAATTGAAGCATTTAAATTCTACTATGTCTAGAAAATTGCTTGCCCTTGAAAAGGGAAAATGTAAGTCTGTTGATCAATCTGAGAAAGTGCATGTATTGTTACATGAAATCGAGAGTCATAAAGCTATCAATGTCTTATTGAATGAAAAAGTCACTTCATGTGAAAAAGAGATTGTTGATCTTGAAATGCATATCTTGACATTGGAAGATGAAATCAAGAGTATGAATGAGTCTATGGTTTTATGTGATAAAGAAAATCTAAAACAGAAAAATATCATTGATTGTCATTATGTGCATGAAAAATCCCCCACTGTTGAGTTTGTTCATGTTTCAAGAAAAAGAAGGAATGTTTCATGTTATTACTACGGAAAATTTGGTCATGACATGTATGATTATTCTTTGATGAAATTTGATGATAATGAGGCATTGAAGTTAAAATTAAAAATTGTTGATGAATCTAAAAATCATGAAAAACCTATGAAGAAAAACTTCAATGTTAATTGCTACTACTGTGGGCTACATGGTCATATGTTTGAAAGTTGTTTCACAAAGAAAAATGATGATGAATGGTTCGTCAAAAAGAATTTTTCATGTCATTACTGTGGTAGTTTCAGACATGTAATGAATGATTGTTATTTAATGAAAAATGATGACAATTGATTTTTGAGGAGAAAATCTTCTCACTACTTTTATTGTGGTCAGAATGGTCATTCTATGGATGATTGTTCTACAATGAGAAATGATGATGATTGGTGTTCTAGGAGATAGAATAATACCCTCACTCATGCTAAAACTAACCCCTCGGGACCCAAGATGGCTTGGGTACCCAAATCTCCAAAATGAGAATCTGTTTTGTAGGGGTGTCTTGAGGAGGAAGAATCTGTTGATAAATGAAGATCCTTCAAGGCAAGAGAAATGATGAGCTTTACTGGTAATGAATTTGGTACTGGTTCCTTTTAAATAATTCAACTCAGGTGAGAGTTTGAGTTTTAAGAAAAACTGTGTGCTTCTAATTCCAAATCTACTGTCATGTTGACTGCCCATGCTTATTAGGTAGCATATTTTATAAATAAAATCAAATCTGACATTCATCTGAATTCATATTACAATCGGTTGACTTTGGTAGTCATGAAGAAAAATGGCTTTGTTTTTGAATGTCTCTGTCTGTGCTTAATGTCTTTCACACTTTTGCTCATTTTATGCAAATAACGACTCAATTTTTGAATGCTTTAGATTGCACATAAAGTTTTTCACACTTTTAATCATTTTTTGTAAATAACAGTTCACATGTGCATATATAGTTGACTTATGCATACACAAGTTGCATACTTACTTTCATGCACATATCATACACATCTTTGCATACTTGTACATGAAGAAAGTCTTTGATCATCTGTTCAGTTACATGCATACACTTGCAAATACTTGACATACATATGTGCTTGAATGCCATGATTATCTGATATATCAAATGACGATTGTGGAAGGTTAGATTTTGTCCAACTGGAAGCCTTCCCCATGCTTGATGGTGGTCTTCAGACCTACGTTCTCAGCCAAGTACCGGTAATCAACTCGTGTGAATATTTTACCTTGATGGATGTTTGAGTGTATATATATTATATCACCCTTTTCTTGAAAACATCCTATGACATTTTCCCTTGCTAGATAAAATTGCCTTGATTTACACATGGTTGTTTCATGGCACATATTAAGGGGGAGTTTTTGCTCATAACTGTGCATACACTTAGGGGGAGACATAACTGTGATAAGACTAATTCATGCCTTACATTCAATACAACCACCCACACACTTTGCACCTTTTTGAGATAAATGATTCAATCTAATAAGGAATTCAGTTATTTCTCTCAACACTTTAGAGGACTCTTGAATCTCTACATGGAAATCACAAATCACATATCTCGTGAGGAAAAAGTTATTTGCCCAACCAAAAAGTTGTATAAGTGGAACGTGAATCCGAGTAACCGAGGATCCCCCCTGAAACAAAGGAGGAAACTTGTATCGAAAGGAGAAACAAATCCACATCAACAATATGTGTGATCTGCCACCGAGTAGCCGGGAAGTGTCCCTGAGACAAAGGATACAACTCGCGCTGAAAAGTGACAAAATTCACAGTTAAGATAAGTGATGAAACTAAGTAACCGGGAAGTGTCCCTGAGATAAAGGATACAACTAGTGTCAAAAGGTTAGTCACACCATTTATAGTAATTAAAAAAAATTGGGGTCATACGTAGATACCAATATTCGATCATTGTGTATGAATGTGTATGGATGATAAGTTCTTTTTAGTGTTAGTTAGAAAATCTGATGATCCATATTGCTTTGGAATTCATTGCTCAATTTTCACATATACACCTTGGGTTTGATTATGTGAATGTACTCTATGAATCTGTCAACTTTCATGGTTTATGTAGTACCATCTTTTTGTAAGCACGACCTTCTTAGTACTGTTTATGCACATCATGTTCAAAATCGATTGCATAATTCTTACACCAGTCCCGAAGGGACTTGCTTGAGTATATATTTTATTTTGCATGCTTGAGTGCTTAATTACTTGATCATTTTTGTTCATGCAATACATCCGTTCATATTGATGCATCTTTTGATCATACTTGTATATATCAACTTAAATAATCCCATTGTCAATCGATTTTTGTTCATGACAATAGGGGGAGAATAATGTGCTGTTCAGCACAACATTTGCATATAGTTTAGTTGAGTCATACTTTAGTGAATAGTTCGATCATACACTGCATATAGTTCAAAAACTGAGGATTTGGATTTTCCTTCTTTATGGTAGGTCATTGCTGGGTTTGTGCACCATTGGCTTTACATATCTATCTACTTCTTTTTGAATTTTCATACTTGTTCACCTCGTCCCCCACTTTTTTATAATGTCAAAGGGGGAGAGAGTTTTGGATGGCCACAATATATTGTCATCATCAAAAAGGGGGAGATTGTTGGGTTCGTGGCACTCCCTCTTGGTCTTTGCTAATGGTTTTGATGATTACAATATATTGTGTGGTTTGCATTTGTGCTGAAGTGAAGATCATGTGTGCGTGTTTTGTGGAAATCATCTTGATGCTCACATGGTGATATCTTACTTTGTAGGTTTGGCATGCATATCATTTATAGGTGCAATTCTGTTCTATGGAGTTGATGTTTGCTTCATATGCTTAGACCTTGGGTCATATGCACTATCCTTTCTATAGTGCTTCCATTATATGGATTGATTTATATGCATTGACTGCTAAAGGGTTATAACTGAAGCTCAGAATTCTACTTTATGTGCCAAACCAGATGATTCAGAAGTCCGGGAAGCGGTGTGGTCTCTAAAGGGTTCCAGTTCTCCTAGCCCATATGGTTTTTCTGGTGAATTCTATACAGCAGTGTGGGATATAATAGGGCAGGATGTCACTGAAGCTGTTGGTTCATTCTTTGAAGGCTTCCCCCTTCCAAGAGGTATATCCTCCTCTCTCATCACTCTAATCCCTAAGGTGCCAGAGCCTAGGTCCTTTAGTGATTTTTCAGGCCTATAAGCTTGTGCAACTTTTCCTATAAAATCATTTCCCGGATTATCTCTGAAAGATTGGCTCCCTTATTGCCAAGTATTATATCAGTGGAGCAAGGGGCTTTTGTTAAGGGGAGATTCATTTTAGACAATGTGGCTCTTGCTCGATAGTTAATGATGGATATAAACAAAAAGGTACGCGGTCATAATATGATAGTTAAGCTTGACATGGCAAAGGCCTATGATAGGATGGAATGGGATTTTATCTTGACTGTCATGAGGAAGTTTGGTTTCAATACCAGATTTACCTCGTACATTGGAATGCTTCTCTATAACTGTTGGTTTTCGGTCAATTTTAATGGAGTGGCATCATGATTTTTTAAGTCCAGTAGGGGCATTAGGCAAGGGGACCCCATAGCCCCATACATGTTCATAATTGCTTCTGAAGTTCTCAGTAGAGGCCTCTCTGCTCAATTTCAATCTGGAAGCCTACAAGGTTACAAAGGACCAAGGCAGTCCATGCAGATTACACACTTACTATATGCAGATGATTCTCTGGTTTTCCTTAATGCTAGCAGACAAAATGTTGTGGCATTCCAACAATTCATTTGCAGATATGAGCAATGCTCAGGGCAGAAAGTGAATGTTAACAAAAGTTGCTTTATTCTTTCAGAGAAATCACCTTCCTTCCTTAAACAGTCAATTCATGTTCTTACTGGTTTTAAATATCAGACTGCTGGAATCAACTATTTGGGCATTCTAGTGAAAAAGGGCAGGTACCTTTGCTCTGACTTCAAATCCCTGATTGAAAGGGTTCAGATCAAGTTGGAAGGCTGGAAATCCAAGCTTCTATCCCAAGCTGGCAGAGTAGTTCTAATAGATTCTGTTCTGCATAGCATGCCAATCTACCTTGCTTTTGCTTGTTTTATCCCAAAGAAGGTTGTCAGATTCATTGACAGTCAATGTGCAAATTTTTTCTGGCAAGGCAGTGATGGCAATAACCGAAGACACTGGATAGCTTGGTCAGTAATTCAGAGGCCACGCTCAGAAGGAGGACTGGGAATAAGAGATCTAAAATGGGTTCAAATCTCATTGGCAATTAAGAGTTTATGGAACATTCTTCATGGTCTCTGGTCTCGATATTCTAGGCAACGGTTCATTAAATCTCATTTTGCCAACTGTACTAAGCCTTTCCCTGCAGGTATGCCTTTGGCAATTTTCAGGCAAGCCCAAGATTTTCTAATAAAAAACAGCATATGGCTTGTTGGAAATGGGACAGAAATTGACTTCCTGAGAGATAACTGGACTGGTCAAGGCCCTGCCATTAATGTAGTTCAGGCTGATGGTAGAAATAGAGGTGCAGATTTCCCTCTGGCTTCAGTCCGAGAAGTGCTTCAGGATTCTCAGCATATCGCCAGGGGTTCTCTCAGTAACACCTTTCATTTTCCACACATCCAGTTCAGCAATGAGGCTGACATATGTATTTGGACATGCACTTTAAAGGGTGATTTCTCTGTAAAGTCAACATGTAACTTGGTTCGAACTAAAGGTATTCGTAGGCCAGCTTGGGCCAAGTTATGACACTCAGCAATTGCTCCGAGAGCAGCTCTTTTCACATGGAAAATTCTCCATCGAGCAGTGCCGGTCGATAGCAGGGTGGCTGAATGTGGAATTCAAATGGCTTCTAGGTGCAACTGTTGTTCATCTCCTTCCCAAGAAGACTTGAACCATGTTTTCATCTCCAGTGAACTGGCTTCTGACTTATGGGGCTGGGTGCACCCTCTTGTCAGCAACAAGATTGCTCTTTGTGAGCAGATTACAACCCGAAGCTGGAATTTAATTTCTGAAACCAACAAGTCATCAACAATACAGTTTATTGGTATGTATGCTGTTATTTTGATGATATGGTAAATATGGAAACATAGATGTGCTCTAAGATTTGAAGGAGTGACCCTCAGCAGTGCATATATCAAAAGGAAAATAATCTCTTCAATAGCTTTGGTGTTGGATAAGCTAAATTTTCACAGCCTTTATCTCCAGCCCAATCCTACTGCTTAGCCTCCTTCCATTTACATCCCCGAGTAGAAATCAAACAGCCACTCTTGGTCTTTTGTCGTTTGGCTGCCCAAGATTTTTCACTGCATGTAGATGGAGCCTCGAAGGGCAACCCCGGCATAAGTGGAGGTGGAGGATGTATCAGGGACCATGCAGGCAAACTCATAGTTGGTTTTGCATTTCACTATGGTCGAGGCAATAGTATCTTAGTAGAGACTAGGGCTCTTCATGATGGTTTAGCCATAGCAAAGCAATGTCATATTAATCTGGCAGCAGTGTACTCGGACTGTGCCCTCCTAGTAGAGGCAATTCGGAATGGAATGGCTCCAAGCTGGATGGTCCTTCCCTGGTGGAAAAGGACCTTGGATCTCCTCCAGGAGAATGGGTGTCCAGTCTGGCATGTTTTCAGAGAAGGGAATCAAGTTGCTGATTCCCTTGCCTCGTATGCATGCACCATTACTGAAAACACAATCTTCACTCAAGTAAGGGACCTCCCACGAATGGCCAAGGGAGCGTTAAGAATTGACAAAGTTGGAATGCCAGCCATCCGTCTCCGTTAGCCTCTATTGGGGAATGCCATGAAGCCAATATACAGACTTCAGAAGCTGGAATTCACAAGTACAGACGTACAAAGCTGCAGTCTCTGAATGTACAGACATTTCCCAATGTATAGACTTTAGGAGCGAAAGGGAGCAATGTGTGGACTTCTCAAATGTACAGGCTTCACAAGCTGCAGCGACAGGGCGTGCAGTGTACAGACTCCAGAATGTACAGACTCCACAAAGCTGAAGCGCTCACAAAGCTCAGCAATGTATAGACTTCAGGCAAAAGGGAGCAGTGTATAGACTTTTCGAATGTACAGGCTTCACAAAAAATGCAGCAACAGGGCGTGCAGTGTACAGACTCCAGAATGTACAGACTTCACGAAGTTGTAGAGCTCACAAAGCTCAGCAATGTATAGACTTCAGTCAAAGGGGAGCAATGTATAGACTTTTCGAATGTATAGGCTTCACAATACTATAGCGAAAGGGCAAGCAGTGTACAGACTACACAATGTATAGACTTTACGAAGCTACAGCGCAAGGGCATGCAATGTACAGACTTCAAAAGTGAAAGGGCGTGCAATGTACAGACTTCACGAAGCAGCTGCGTAAGGGCTGTACAGACTTCACAAATCTCACAATGTACAGACTCACTAAGCAGACTCCATGAAGCTGTAATGCAAGGGCTATACAGACTTCACAATGTACAGACTCACAAAGCTGTACAGACTTCACAAACCTCACAATGTATAGACTCACAAGCTGCAGACATCGAATGTACAGACTCACAATGTACAGACTTCTCAGCCGAAAGAGAGCAGTGTATAGACTCCTCACATGTTCAGACTTCACAAAAATATACAGACTTAATGAAGCTGCAGCGTAAGGGCGTGCAGTGTACAGACGTCCCAATGTACAGACTTACAAGCTCATACATAGACTGTATAGACTTCAGTAGTAAAGGGATTGCAGTGTACAGACTTCCTAAAGCCCAGTCACTGAATGTACAGACTTCATCAATGACGGGAGTGCAATGTCTGGACTCTTCAAATGTATAGACCTCATAGAAAAGGCTGTACAGACTTCACAAGGCCAGACATTTTTACATTTGAATTCTCCTTGTATTTTTAGAGGCTTGGCCTCTTATGACTTTGTTCAAGTTTGGAAAATCAATAAAATAAAGTGTCAAGTGGTGTTTTGGTGGAGTGAGAACATTCCCTTCCTCTGGAATGGGGGTGCACTCTCCCTTCTTCCTGCTTGATGACTTGGGTTAAAAAAAAAAAGATTTATATGCATTGACCTTGGTCTCTTGATGCACTCCATACATGATGTTTTTCATTCATGAATTAGAAATCATGTTTTCATAGAAGGTCATAAGACCTTTTATCTTGATTAAATGGCATTGGATGTCCTTGGGTTGAACCGGACTGCCTTTAGGTAGATTCTTTATTTTTCACTGCAAGGGTCGACCCCATGGGTCAACCCCTGGCTCTTTTGAGCCTTGTTCCTTGTTTTAGATTGTTCAGATGGTAACAAGTCTTGGTTCCTTCATGCAGAAATTTGATTAATTTTATATGTGAAACTGGTTTCCATGTTGGTTTGAATGATGGGTTTAAGTCAAGGAAATTCATGTCTAAGTGCCTTTGAATGAGGTCTAATGATCCTTATTTGGCTGGTCTTGTATTGGTTGAGCTGCTTTGTTTTTAACTGAATCTGGAATCATTGAACTTATAAGCTTATACACTCATGGATGTTTTGTCTTGGTTTGTATGCTTAATTCATATATGATGCCAATATGAGTTTAAATTGTTCTCAACTGAACTTGTAGACATGGGAGGCTTGGTGAATTTGTGTTAAAGTTGGATCACCAGAATCACATTTGAAATGAGAACTCTAGAATGATCTGAATTTGATAATTGTGATTCTATTGTGCTCATAGCTGTAGTTTTGAGAGACAAATCTGCAGGGTCTTACTTGAAGAGAAAAAACATGGCTGCAGAAGTGTTTTTAAATTAGGTTCTTCAAATGGATTGAGAGTGAGTCAATCACTCTTATATATGGCTGCACTTCAGTATATGAATATGCAGGTTGAAGGTTTTTTAGATTGCTCTGGAATGCCCTTAACTGGTTTTGGACTGAACTTGCTATCACAAATGGTTCTGTTGTATTCAATTTGGAATTGGACTGTTTGAGTATATTTGATATGTGAGGGTTGTGAAGGTTCAGTTTGACATGGACTGAATCTATGTATGGTTTGATTTGTACTGGAAATAGCTCCTTCATGTATAAAGCTATATTCTTGCTGCATTAGATTAAAATTAAAGTCTGAACTTGGCATTCATAGTTGGCTTGCTTGAATCATTAATTGATATGTGAACTTATGAGGATATGTAGGTTAATCAAGCTATGCCAATGTATTTGAGCATTCAGTTGGTTGTCTTTAAGACTGATATAAATCTGAATTTCCAGAATGAACAGGTTCCACTTTGCCAACAATTCTTTGGAGTCCATGGTAAGCTTCACTCTTGTTTACAATTTCTTGGAACCTTGGTATAAGTTTATGTTTATATGGATTTCCATGTGCCAAGATTGGATTTGATTCATGTATAATGTTTTTGGGCTTTATTTCAATGCATTGAGTTGTTTTCTATTTTTACTCTGCAAGAGTCAACTCCAAGAGTCGACTCTTGGTGCCTGGGGTCTGCTTTTAGAACAGACAGTACTGTCTACAAAAAGAGTCGACTCAGTGAGTCGACACTTTTTGCATGGGTTGCAAAAAGAGTTGACTTAGTGAGTCGACACTTTTTGATTGGGTCTTGATTTTTAACTTGGGGCAAAACACTTTGAGAAAAGTGTCGACTCTAAGAGTCGACACTTTCTCTGGGCGACCCGAATCGGGTTTGCCGATTTGGTTGTGATCTCCATGGGTTGAAATCCGATTGGGTTGATGTTTTACACCATTACTCTTAGGGTTTCTCTACATGTCTTAGGGTTGCTTTGAGAGGGTTTTAGCATGGGCATTCATGTCGTTTGTTGTTGGTTTTATCCTTGATATATGCTGGTTGTGATTGCTTCGACGGCAAGAAGCCTGCGCTAATATTGTCTATCTGGTTGTAGGAAAGGGTAAGGGCGCCCCTATACTTGGAGGAGGAAGAAGAAGAAGAGGAGGACGTCATCTACAAGCTCATCACTACGGATTTATTCCAGTTCTGAAGGCATCTGCTGAAGACTCATCTTCGGGCGTCTCCTACGACCTTGGTTGGCTTCCACTCCGCGAAGAAACGTTCCAGTGCACCCTACTACCCAAATGGACGTGGTTCACTACAAATTTTAGGGGAATTTCTTCTTCTCTCATCTATACTCTTTTATTTGAGCATTTATTCAAGTTGGGCGATTATTGTATATCCTTTATTTTGTCAAACTCGATATATCATCGTGTGTGGGCGGAGTTGCATCTCCGCGTGTGTGGTTTTATTGTGGGGAAAGTTTCCCCATGTTTGGTTGTGGTAGACGGAGCTGCATCTCCGTGTGGTTTTAGTGTCCGGGGTGTGTTCCCCGACGTTGTGTGTGTGTGTGTACTGCGGTGGTAGCATTTTGGGGCGTGTCCCCATGTGTGTATTGCTGCGGAAGCAGCGTGTGTGGTGCGGGGGCTTGTCACCGTGTTGCTACGTGAGTCGCGTGTAGTGAAGCCTCACCGGGTTCGGTGAGGGGTGGACGTAGGGAGCCCGTCGTGGTCCCGAACCACCTAAAAATCCTCTTGCTTCATGGGAATGCCTGTGCGTTTGTTCATTTCTTCTACCTCCTTTCACAAGTTAATTATATAGATTTTTATTCACTACACCTCTACACATCGCTTCATCCGCTATCCGTGTTAGGATTAATTTAATTGTTCCATGCATTGAAAATCCGTGTGAGATCGAAAAGATTGATAGATCTATTGTATCTCACGTTAGTTTAGATTAATTAACGCAGTTAATTTTAATTCCACCGTGATTAGTTTAGAAAGTTTTTAAAAATCCGCCATCTCGGCAAGGGGATAATTCAACCCTCTTCTTGTCCGCCATCTACTCTGGGCCAACAAGGCCTCTGCTTCACCTCATCTTGACCATTCTGGATTGGAACATCCTGTTGGAGGTGCTTCTTCTACTAGGCTATTGTCTCCGATTCCTGAGCTTTAGGTGGTGGATCCTGAGAGGTGCAATGTTTTGCATATTCCTGGTAGTGAGGTTCTACCAGATGACCCTGCTATTGTGTTTTTCGCACATTCCCATTTTGTTCGTACTTCAGATGCTTGTCGTTTGTAACCAAATGACATTCTCACCAGGGGTAAACTTCATCGTAGTGCCTCTGCCAACTCTATTCTCCCTTGTAAAAAATGAATGCCTTTATTTGGAATATCCGTGGTGTGGGGAATGCCAAATTCTTTGCTCGGTTAAACCTGCTGGTTAGGACTTTTCACATTGACTTTGTGGCTTTGTTGGAACCTGCTTGATGCTAGCCGTATTGAAAGGTGTATGAGACTGAACATGACTTCTTATTCTTATAACTGCAATGGTAGGAGTCGCATTTGGCTATTCTTGCGACTGCCGATGGATTTCTCTGTTTTGAATGTGAACGAGCAATTTATCACTCTCGTAGCTGGTCCTACAATGCCGAAATTTTTTTTTTTACAGTTATTTATGCCAGCTACTCCCTCGGTACTCGGATGGCACTGTGGCAGTACTTAATTGACTTTTCTTGTTCTTGTTCGGATCCTTGGATTATTGGAGGGGATTTCAACAGCATTTTGGATCCAGCTGAAAAGAGAGGTGGTCGCCATGCTTTCCACCGGTCTTCTCTGGATTTTCAGAATTGCATTTCTGCTGCTGGATTGGAAGATGCTAGCTTCTCGGGTTGCCCGTTCACTTGGTTTAATGGTTGATCCATGGATGGTATTTGGGCCCGACTGGATCGTATACTCCTTAATGCCTCTTGGGCTATCTCTTGCCCGCATCTTCAGGTTCAACATCTTTCTCGGGCTTGTTCTGATCATAGTCCCATCCTTGTTCGGCTCCTGCCTTTCCAGCCTCATTCGACTTCACGTTTCATTTTCCAACAAATGTGGTGTTCTCATGCCACATTTCTGGATGGTGTCCGTGTGGCGTGGGGTTCTGCCTCCATCTCCTCTATGCCCCCTTCTTAATATTGTCTTTAAACTCAAGCACAAGAAATAATTTTTTAGAGAATGGAACCACTCTATCTTTGGCAATATCTTCATCGCCCTGCAACAGAAGGAAGATGGGTTTAATAATGCTCAGACTATTTATGATTCCCAGCTTTCCACTAACAATGCAGATGCTCTCCATATGGCCAAACGGGAGTTGGAGGATGCTCTTCTACATGAAGAAATGTTTTGGGGGCAAAAGGCCCGTGTGAAATGGCTACGGGAAGGTGATAGAAACACTAATTTTTCCATGCTTGTGCTATGTCTAACAGAAGGCGGGCGCATATTGCTCTTTTGAAGGACTCAACAGGAAATGTCGTTGAACATCAAGATGCTATTGTTGACTTGTTTGTTCAGCATTTTTCTGCAGCTTTCTCCTCCACCACTCATGCTATTAATACTACTTTATTAGACCCGATTCCTTCCCTTGTCACTCCTGCGTAGAATGCAATTCTTTGTGATGTGCCTACTGATACAGAAATCAAGAACGTTATTTTTAGCATGTCACCGGATAGTGCGCCGGGTGAATATGTATTCTCTTGCTATTTCTTTCAGTCACGCTGGTCCATCATCAAAGATGATAGTTATGCTGCTGTTAAAGCTTTCCTTTGTGTTCACTTGCTGCCGAGATCTCTTACTTCTTCTATTATTGCTTTAATCCCTAAGGTGGACAACCCCACTACCTGTGGTGATTATCGTCCTATTAGTCTTCATGTATAAGATTATTTCTCGTATTGTCACGAACAGACTATCTATTCTATTGCCCTCTCTTATTTTTGAGGAACATGGTGCTTTTGTTAAAGGGCGCTATATTATTGAGAATGTGCCCCTAGCGTAGGAGTTGATTCAGGATCTGGGTCAGAAATGTCGAGGCAAGAATGTCATCTTTAAACTGGACATGGCCAAGGCATATGATCGGATGGAATGGGACTTCGTCTATGCTGTTCTTCTTAAGTTTGGATTTTCCAGGGCTTTCATTTCTCTTATTGATCCTCTTCTTTCTAACTGCTGGTTCTCTATTTTGGTGAATGGGTCTCTTTGTGGTTTCTTCAAATCCTCCAGGGGCATTCGACAAGGGGACCCCATTGCTCCAGCTCTTTTCATCCTGGCTGAAGAAGCTCTTAGCAGAGGCCTTAGGAGATTGTTCATCTCTCGCTGGGTCAGCTTCTTTCAGTCCTTTAGGAGGTGCATCCCTATCTCACCCCTCCTCTTTACTGATGATACATTGATTTTCTCCAATGGATCCATTGGAGCGGTCCGTAATTTTATGGCTTTCATTAAAAGTTATGAAGCTTCCCCGGGTGAGCTTGTGAATGTTGCAAAGAGTTCTTTCATTGTGCATAGGAAGGTGCCTGCTAGCTTCTGCAATGCTATCTCGACTGCAATGGGGTTTCACCGGAAGAACATTCCCTTTGCTTATCCAGGCATTCTGATTTTTTATGGGTGTTCAAACGCTGTTTACTTCTCTCATTTTATTGCCAAAATAACTGCCAAGGTCTAGGTGTGGAAAGCCAATTTGTTGTCTGCTGGGGGTCGGCTTATCCTTATTAAGCATGTTCTCTCCTCCATTCCCCTTTACACCTTATCGGTGTTGGCTATTCCGCAAGTTGTTATCCGTTCTATCCACATGTTGTTCTCAAATTTTTTGGCGGGCTCTTTGGAGGGTGATCCGAAGAGACACTGGAAATCCTGGGCCACTATTTGTCAACCCAAGCAGTGTGGAGGTTTGGGTCTCACAACCATTTATGATATGCAGGCGGCCATCCGTGTGAAGTTTCTTTGGAATGTTCTTACCTCCTCCTCGTTGTGGTCCAGATTCATTAAGGAAAAGCACTTGTATTGTTGTCACTATTCCAATGCTGACTTCTCGCTTATAAGAGCTCCTGATAGGTCCCTTTGGATCAAGGCTACCTCAATTATTGCTGAGCAGCACAGAATCGTTCCATCGCCTGTGAACTCCTTGGCTTCTTTCTGGCTAGATATTTGGTTGGGCAGCTGTCCTCTCAAGTCATTTATTCCAGTGTAGTTGTGGAACGGGCTCCATGACAAATTGATCACGGTTCGCCAGGCTGTGTCTGATCCTAACTTGAGCCATCTCTCCCTGGCCTTCCAGCACTACCCCCCGAGTTTATTTCACTATATTTTTTCTTCATCATAACTAGAGGACTTGTGGATTTGGTCTCCTACTACGTCTAGCCGCTTCACTACTAAATCGGCTTGAGAACTACTTCGAGAACCGGACCCTCAAGAGGAATGTCCAGCTATTTGGTCTGCCCATATTCCTATCAAGTTGTCAGTTTTTGTCTAGAAAGTTATGCATGGCTGCCTCCCCACTGATGACTCTATCATGCTCTATGGTATTTGGCTTTGTTCCAAATGCCATTGTTGCTCCTAGGCGAGTCAAGAATCTGCGATGCACCATCTCTTCCATAGTGACATTACTGTGGATGTTTGGGCTTCTTTCTTTGAGCTTCTTGGAAGCATGCCACATGCCACGTCCTGTGCGCAGACTATCATAGATTTCTTTGCTAATATTCATGTCTCCTCTACGGGGGGTCACATTGCTCGGGTGCTATTCTCTGCGGCTGTGTGGGAGATCTGGTGTAGCAGAAATAAATGCATATTTGAGGCTATTGCGATGTCCTCCCAGTTCATTGTTCAAAGATGCATCTTCCATTTGCGAGAGATTCTGCCAGGTATCTCTGCTGCGGGTGGCTGGCTATCACCAATCCACCTCCGACTTTTACGCTCCATGGGTGTGTGTCTTCTGATACACTCCCTTCGCCAGCCGCGGGTAGTGCGATGGTAAGCTCCCCCCACCAACCTTTGCAAGCTCAATGTGGATGCTGCTTTCAAGCATGATGCCAGTATTGCTGGAGGCAGTGGAGTTCTTAGGGACCACAATGGGAGTGTTCTTTTTGCATTTGCTGTGCCCTACCAGGAAGCTCGATCTAACCTCATCGTTGAAGCCTTGGCCCTTTGTGACGGGCTACATCTTTGCAAGATTAATCAATTCAACAGAGTGTTAATTAAGTCTGATTCTAGTGTTTTGGTGGGTGTTGTGCAGCGGAGCTTTGGTTGCCTTTGGCGCCTTCTGTACATCGTTCATGACATTCTTTGCTTGATGCCCTCCTTGTCTTGCTCTAGTGCCTCTATCCAACATTATCTCAGGGAGGCGAACCAACCAGCCGACTGTTTGTCCAATTTGGGTTCCTCGCTCTCCGGGTTGTCTTCTTGGGTCTCATGGGCTGATCTTCCAATCTTTGTAAAGGGGACTCTCCATTTGGATAAGGTCGGGTGTCCCTCTCTAAGGTTGTAGCCTCTGTATTCTTTGTTTTCCAATTATTAATAAAATTTCCCTGGTGGCGTGTGGTGGTGGAGTGAACTCCTCATTCCTTCTTTGAAGGGGTGAGCACTCTCCTACCCTTCCCATTAGGTATTGCTTAAAAAAATCATTTTCTTATCTTCCAAGTCATAAATAAAGTCCCGAAACTCAGGGCAATCCTCAACCAAATGCCCCTGCTAGCGGTGAGAATCACAAAATTGAAGTAAGTTCCTGACCGTGGGTCGGCAGGGCATAACCAGAGGGAGTGGCAACGCATGAGTGGCCATCAAAGCCCGAAAGATGTCATCAAAACACTACGGCAACGGAGGGTGATGGGCCCGCTTCGGGCAAGGTAGATGTCGAGGAGTATGGGAAGGCAATGGAGAGAGTTGTGAAGAGGGGAGTGACTGTTGTATAGGTAAGGGCACATGGTGACTGGTGGAGGGACTAGGTAGAGACTCATGAGGAGTGGTATGGGGAGGGGGTATGTAGAGGACGCATCTACTTGCTCGGGGTTTGACGTTCCCTTGACAAGAGGTGGAGACACATGTGGGTATGTGGAAGCAGAAGGCTGACTCGTGGAAGGTTGACGTGTGGAGGTGCATGGACTTTTGGAGGGTGGACTCACGGAGGGATATGTAGCGGAAGGCTGACTCGTGGAGGGTGCATAAGGGGCATAGGAGGATGGTGTAGATGGCGAGGCATATGCGGACGTGGGATGTGGAGAAGACTCGGAGTCAAGGGAACTTTGGAGTTGTTGGCGGATGAAGCAGGCTCGGCTATAATGTTGTTGCTAGGAGGTGATGTCATTTAAGGCAAAGATGAAGCGGTACTCGGGCATGGCATTAGAAATGAGCATCTTGATTTGCTCTCCCTCCGGAATGTGTCTAGGGACTTACGCGGCGAGGCGATGCCAGCGATCGGTAAAGTTGGAGAACTCCTCGTCAGGCTTCATCTTCTCATGGGCCAAATCAACAACGAAAAACTTGAGCCCACTCTGGTCCTGATACTACTGAATGAATCTTTCTTGAACAACTCAGAAATTCACAACCTGATCTTGCGGGAGGGAGAAGAACCAATCCCGAGTCGGACCTTCTAAAGATAGATCGAACAAATATGCCATCAAGAGTTGGTCATGTCAAAACTGGGCCAACTCATAAAGGAACTCCTTCAAGTGCACAAAGGGGTCACCGGCTCCACCATAGCGGCGATATGCGGGAATTTGTGAAGGTGGCGAGAGCCGAAGATTTTGAAAGGCAAATGGGACACTTAAAGAAGGTTTGGGATCAATTCGGTGTTGTAGTTCATCAAGCTGACGTTGGGTTGGAGTAATCATCTCCTGGGTAGGGAGAGATTGAGAGAAATGTGGGCTAGCTTGAGCAAGGGGTTGTGAACTTGGACCAGGAACATGGTTGTCACGCCCCGAGCGCGGAAGATACCCGGAGGTGCGACAACTTTATATAGAACCAATCGATCAGAGCATTATATTTTTTTTTTGACTGAAAGATAGAGTGCACAAAATTCTAACTTTTCAAAAATGATACCAAATGTCCAAGATGACAATTATCCAATTAATCCATTGATGATAACTCTAGTCCACGACGTACATTATTCAAATTCACTACTAGGATACAAGCCTTAGTAGGTTTAATCAACTAGACTGACATAGCTAGAAATACATTGCAAAGGATTCAAAGGAAGAGACACGACTAGCTGGCAGTAGTCGACTGGTGACTCTAGCACTTTTCACTCAGTCTCATTCCCATCTAGGTGAGGGTCGCTATCTAAATTACCTGAAAAATGTTAGGAAGCAAATGGATGAGCGAATCGCTCAGTAGGAATTACATCTCAAGTTCAAGCAGTCTTTAAGTAAATTACAGGTTATGTGCAATGCTAGCTATGCATGTTAGGTAAGCGAGAAAAATAGGAACTGGATAAAAAGACAAGTAAGATATCAAGAATTGTATAGAAGGAGTATCACATGATTTCAAGTATTAATAAGGCACTAGTAAGTGATGACAATTTCCAAGAACAGTAAGAATTCATGTTCGAGCAAGAGCAAGTAATATCAAGCACATGTAAAATCAAGTACGTGTAATGGAATTGGCTATTTCATTCAAGCAAGTATTTTGCACTTCTGCGGGTCACAAGTCAAGTCAAGTCAAGCAAGTCGTGTCACGAGAGACTGAGTGGGATTGTCTACAGTCAAGCAAGCAAGTACTTCGGTACAATGCTTAAACACCGTGGTCAATAAACTCCCATGGGCACAAGTACCTTCGGGCACTCCTCCTAGGATCAGACCGGGCCCTATATGCACAGCATTGAGTTATGTATATTTTTAGACATCCACTCTCATTTTATAGCCAATATAGAATTCCAAGGGTTTGACCATTGTAGGATACATATAGGATAGATTTTCATTGGAATGGAGTTCAAGGTCATTTATCATGTAAGGACTAACCACGAGTAAATGACAACCAACGTACGATATATCAGAAATCTGGGTGAGATCGGCACCTCGGAGGGAGCCACATATTGCTGAATTGGAGCATAATCAAGGTCAAAATGGTGCCTACATGGCTGCCATTATATCAAGAAATTGCGCCCTAACGGCTGCCACCGTTTTGATTGATTGTCTAACGTACAAAACCCGAGAATCAGGGCTTGAAGAAAATGGTGCCCCTAGGGCTGCCATTATATAGCAAATTGGTGCCCCCTGCAGAGTCTTCATTTAAATGAAGACACTGCAGAGGGGCACCATTTACAGCCATCTACAAAATTGAACTGCAGAATGGAAGACTCTGCTGCAGTTCAATTTTGTAGATGGCTGTAAATGGTGCCCCTCTGCAGTGTCTTCATTTAAATGAAGACTCTGCGGAGACTCTTCATTTCTTTCAGTGGCCTAAAGAAATAGCACCTCTCCGCAGGGTCTTCATTTAAATGAAGACTCTGCGGGGAGTCTTCATTTCTTTAAAGGGTCATGAATAGCGCCCTTCTGCAGTGTCTTCATTTAAATGAAGACTCCGCAGAATGTCGCCATTTCTTTAAATGGCACCCTGGACAGGGGCGCCCGTCTGTCTTTTTTTTATACATATACGTGGCCCTGTCAGGGGAATTGGCGCCCCCACAAGTTCCATGTTTTAACTGAATGGCACCTGTGGGCAAGGGCGCCCTATTCCAGAGAGTCTTCCATTCTGCAGTTCAATTTTGTAGATGGCTGTAAATGGTACCCCTCTGCAGTGTCTTCATTTAAATGAAGACTCTGCGGAGACTCTTCATTTCTTTCAGTGGCCTAAAGAAATAGCACCTCTCCGCAGGGTCTTCATTTAAATGAAGACTCTGCGGGGAGTCTTCATTTCTTTAAAGGGTCATGAATAGCGCCCTTCTGCAGTGTCTTCATTTAAATGAAGACTCCGCAGAATGTCGCCATTTCTTTAAATGGCGCCCTGGACAGGGGCGCCCTTCTGTCTTTTTTTTATACATATACGTGGCCCTGTCAGGGGAATTGGCGCCCCCACAAGTTCCATGTTTTAACTGAATGGCACCTGTGGGCAAGGGCGCCCTATTCCAGAACCATTTTTTTTTATAAGGAAGAAATGGCACCCTCTAGGGGGTCACCATTCAGGGAAATGGCGCCCTGGGCTAGGGCGCCCTTCTCTGGTGATGTTTTTGAGACACAAAACATTGTTCACCATATTAAAGGTTATGGAATCTGGATCTAAGGACATGGATAGACAGAGAAAATTATCGGGATCACAGAATCATACTCATGCAGAATTTTTATGGTTTGGCTCCATAGATATTAATTTTCTAAGTATGGGTGATTATTAATTATGCAATGAATTAACGACCAGGTGATGGTCGTTGTTTACCTTAAAACATAATTCTGAACTAAAATAGGCCATAATAGTTGAAGTAAAATATGTTATATATATATGACTTAAAGTATCTAAGCCAGCCTATTATCTGTGATGTAAATTATGTAAAATAGGCTATAAATATATTTGATATCTATGACATAAAACATATAGGCTATACATATGTTTGATATCCGTAAAACGATGTGCCAGGCTAAACAGGTTTTATAAAACGGGTTATATTTCTGATGTAAATCAGGTAAAAACAGTATGATAGGCTAAACATGTTATGTAAAACAGGTTATATATATGACGTAAGGCATGTAAAACAGGCTATGCAGGAATGGATTATACTAATCATGCATGATATGTATGTTACCCTGTTAGCTACGGTTAGGCCAGATCTTGAGAACACCTACCTGTTGGTGCAGTTAACGAGGTATAATAATATAATAGAATAAGAATCCTAGCCCTCCATATTCTCTGCAGCCAAGCTCTCAGTAGCAGGACGTGGTACGTAGGATGAAGCTACCATCCCGTCTCCTGCACGTGAAGAGAAGAAATGAGATCTCTCTTCTACAGGTGGAGACGAGAAATGCCACAGACAACCTTCTCTTCTACGACAGGATGACAGTAAGGGTCATCTACGTTGGATGGAGGGAGTTGTTTATAGGGAATAAATCGTTGGGGTCCATTTGAAACCAAATCTGAAGACCTTGTTGTGTTTGATCCCTCCAGGGTCCCTTGCCAGCAGATGTTTGGTGTTCGTGGTACTTGCTACCTCCCAGGGAAATGGCGCCCAAGGAAGTGACTCTATTTATGGAAATAGCGCCCATGCATGTTAGCGCTATATCCTCTAGTCACATATATATATATATATATATATTCTTTTAAAGGGGGATGGAAATGGCACCTGCGATAGGGGTGCCCTATTGAGAATAGCGCCCAGGTTAGGGGTGCTATTCCTTCTTGGGTCCTATTTCCTGTACCGTGCTATGTTGGGTGTTGAGGTAAATTAGATATATTATATATATATATGATTGGTTGGTTGGTAGGGTCTTAAGAGATATATATATATCTGTATGTATACTGTGGGTGTTGGCCCTGTGGCTTGGGAATTAGCACCCTTGTGGAAGGGCCCTTTCCCTTGGTGTTGGCAAAAATGAAAACCCATGTACGTTTGTTTATATTATGAACTCTAATTGATGTATATTTATATAGGGGTCCTAGTAAGATATATTATTTTTGATTTAGCCATTCATTAAGATTATTTATTTAAGAAAAAGTTTAAATTCCTCTATTATTTTTATTCAGGATGCTACACCATCCCCCACTTAAAAGAATTTGGTCCCCAAATTCAATATATATGGCGACATGGAGGGTGACAAGTACTTACATACTAGAATAACTCTGGAAATCTCCTTCTCATAGACTCCTCGATTTTCCAAGTAGCTTCTTGTTCTAAGCATCGATCCCATTGGACTTTCACCATAGGGATAGTCTTGCTCCTTAAAACTCTAACTTCTCGGTTGAGGATCTTCATTGGCTTCTGCTCATAGGTATGGTTCTTCTGTATCACCAAGTCAGTGTGGTCGATGATGTGGAGAGGATCGTGCACATACTTTTTCAACATAGAAATATGGAATACATTGTGCACCTCTGATAGTTGTGGAGGCAAGGCAATGCGGTAAGCTACCTCGCCTACTCTTTGCAATATCTCGAATGGACCAATAAACCTCGGTGTAAGCTTGCCCTTAACACCGAATATTCTAATATCTCGGCCATGATATACCTTTAGAAAAACATGGTCTCCAACTTGGAATTCCATATCTCTTTATCTATTGTCAGCATATGACTTCTACCAGGATTGTGCTATCTTTAGCCTTTCCCGAATAAGGTGTAT
The DNA here is from genome assembly GCA_022559845.1 of Amorphophallus konjac. Lineage (NCBI taxonomy): Eukaryota > Viridiplantae > Streptophyta > Magnoliopsida > Alismatales > Araceae > Amorphophallus > Amorphophallus konjac. The sequence continues at coordinate 104,091 of JAHNEJ010002878.1, read as the reverse complement.
CTTCTCAGTTGAATCTCTCACCATATCTGGGCCCAGAATTTATTTTTCACCGACTTCGTCCCAACATATTAGAGATCGACAATTTCTGCCATAGAGTGCCTCGAAAGGTGCCATTTGGATACTGGCTTGATAGCTATTATAATATGCAAACTCGGCTAGGGGTAAGTGGTCATGCCAGCCTCCGCCGAAGTCTATAATACATGCCCTTAACATATCTTCAACAACTTGCTTTGTCCTTTCCGTCTGTCCATCTATCTGGGGATGGAAAGTAGTGTTGAAGTTGAGTTTCGTTCCCAGAGTGTGTTGTAGACTCTTCCAGAAATGAGAGGTAAAACGTGGGTCTCGATCAGATACGATCGACACATGAACTCCATGCAATCTAACCGCCTCCTTGATATACAAGGTAGTATGGATATCAACTGACCATCGGCTCTTAATGGGCAAGAAATGAGCCGATTTAGTTAGACGGTCGATGATTATCCAAATTCCATCATGTCCGCTCCTAGACTTGGACAAGCCCATGATAAAGTCCATGCCGATGTCTTCCTACTCCACTTGGGAATATCCAGCAGGTGCAGTTTTTCGGCGGGTTTCTGATGTTCCGCCTTCACTTGTTGGCAAGTCAGGTAGCGAGATACGAAGTCTGCTACCTCCCTTTTCATATTAGGCCACCAGAAAGTTCTTTTCAAGTCTTGGTACATCTTGGTGGCTCCAGGGTGGATCGTGTACCTTGATCGGTGAGCTTCTTCAAGAACCTTCTTCTTCAACTCGGGACATTCGGGTACACATGTCCGTTCATGGAATAACAGTCTTCCATCGGATGCCAGCTTGAAATCAAGTCTCTCGTCCAACTTGTCCTTTATTTCTACTAGTGCGGGATCCTCTTCTTGTAGCTTCTTAATTGCAGGTAGCAAATCTGGATGTAGACTCGTGTGGGATAGAGTGATACACCCGTTTTGCTTGTCGGTGCTAATAATGAGTTTAGAGAATTCCTCCATCAGCTTCCATTCCTGAATCATACAGTTGGCCAATATTGCTCTCGGCTTCCGACTAAGGGCATCAGCTACGGAGTTACCCATACCAGGATGGTATTGTATAGTGAAGTCGAAATCCTTGAGATATTCAAGCCAACACCTTTGTCGCATGTTTGGCTCCTTTCAGGAGAATAGATATTTGAGGCTCTTGTGATCAGAGTATACAGTGAATTATTCTCCGTAGAGATAGTGTCTACAGATCTTCAAGGCAAACACCACCGCGGCTAGCTCTAAGTCATCCACCAGGTAGTTCTCTTCATGCTTCTTCAGTTGCCGGGAAGAGTATACAATGACTCTTACATTTTGCATCAATACACACTCGAGGCCAATACCGGAAGCATCGGTATAAACCTCATATTTTTCTCCTTCAATTGGTAATGATAAGACTGGAGCAGTGGTCAAAAAATCCTTCAAAGCTTGGAAACTCTTCTTATAGTCTTCATTCCACGCATAGGGCACTTCCTTGCAGTCAATCTGGTGAGAGGAACAACAATCCTGGAGAAGTCCTTCATGAAACGCCGGTAGTAACCAGCTAGACCCAAGAAACTTCGAATCTCCGTTGCACTCGTTGGTCGTTCCCAATTCTTCACAGCTTCGACCTTTGCAGGGTCAACAGAAATTCCATCCTTCGAGATCACAAGGCCCAAGAAGGATACTTCCTCTAGCCAGAACTTGCATTTGCTAAATTTGGCATATAATTTATTTTCCCTCAATATTTGCAATGCCTTCTCAAGATGTACTTCATGATCTTCTTCGATCTTTGAGTAGATCAGAATATCATCAATAAAGACCACAATAAATTGGTCTAAGTGAGGCCTGAATATGTTGTTCATTAACTGCATGAAAGCTGCAGGGGCATTTGTTAGTCCGAAAGGCATAACAGTAAATTCATAATCTCCATACCTACTTTGGAATGCAGTTTTATGAATATCTTCTTCTTTGATCTTCAGTTGGTGGTAACCAGAACGAAGATCAATTTTTGAGAAGTATTTAGCTCCAGATTATTGATCGAACAGCTCATCAATTCTCGGCAGCGGGTACTTGTTCTTGATTGTAAGGTGATTTAGCTGCCAATAATCGATGCATAGTCTCATCGATCTGTCCTTCTTTTTGACGAATAGCACGGGTGCTCCCTATGGGGAAGTACTTGACCTGATGAAACCCTTATTCAATTACTCCATTAGGTACTTTTTTGTCTTCTTCAGCTCAGTGGGGGACATTCTGTAAGGTGCCTTGGAAACAGAACCAGTGCCAGGGACAAAGTCGATTATAAACGACACTTCCCTTTCCGGGGGTAGGTCGGGCAATTCTTTTGGAAAAATGTCAGGAAAATCCTGAACTACACGGATGTCCTCAAGTTTAGACTCATCAACTCCCGCGGCAGTCATAAGTGTTATGAAAGCCATACATCCTTTACTTATGAGTTTGCTAGCTCGAAGAGCTGAGATAAGAGGTGATCTATTCCGAGGGCTAGTGTAAACCAACTCAGGGTAATCCACGAAAGTGATCTTACCATTTCGACAATCTACAGTAGCCTGGCGCGTGGATAACCAGTCGGCACCTAGTATGACATCATACCCCTTCATATCTAGGCATATCAGATTGACAGGTAGATTGTTTCCTTTAACCATCACCTTGCAGTTTGGGTAGTGATGTGTGATATCGGATTCGTTCCCAAGAGTTGTAGATATGACCAAATCTAACAGTTCAGGTTTCTTAGAAAATGAAGCAGTGAATTTCTTGGAAACGAATGAATGAGTTGCTCCAATATTAAATAAAACTTTAGCAGTCTTAGAGTAAATTGTTAGTGTACCTTCCACGATTCTGCCTTCAGTTGGCTCCGTCTTGTGGAGAGCTTGTAAACGCCCTTGTTTCTTTATCGGATGCTTCTCATCTTTAGTAGCTTGCTCATTCATCAATGGGGAATTAGGGATTAGGTGCTCTCGGCTTCCACATCGGAGATAGGCTCCTAGCTTCCTCTTGCATTCCTCGGTCCTATGACCAACTTTGTCACAGTACTTATAAACTTCCTTGGAAGGTGTGATGGTGGAGATTGACTTGTCATTCTTTTGGAATCTCATTCCTTTGGAGAATTCCCCTCTGTTGTAAGACCGTTTCTTGTTGAATGAGGCTTTGAAATTTCCCGGGCTTGTGACAGGTTCCTTCTTGTCCCTTCCTCGGATCCTCTCCGATAATTCGGTGGCGTCCTCGAGCAACTGTGCACACCGAACCATTTCCGAATAGACTTGGGTGTCCATCGGGGCAAGTTGTGTAATAGAATGCGGCCGAAGCCCATCGAGGAATCTTCTAGCCTTCATCTTTTCCGTACACACCAAGTGGGGTGCATACCTGGGTAGTCTTGAAAATTGGGCCTCATACTCGGCCACTTTCAAAGTCTGTTGTTTTAGTGCGACAAATTCCGCGGCCTTCTTTTCCTGGATGTGGTCGGAGAAGTACTTGTTGTTGAAATGCTCAATAAATTCATCCCATGTGACATGGTCATCGGGCAATGTTGCTTCCACGGAATCCCACCAACATCGAGCGTCCCACTCCAGTTGGAATATAGCCAGTAGAACCTTCTCCACGTCTGTGCATTGCATCACACGGAAAATCCTTTCGATTTCTTTTAACAAGTTCTCGGCATCTTCGGGGTCAGCTAAGCCCATGAACATTGGTGGGTTCATGTTGCAAAAACCCCTATGAAGGTCACCAGCTCCACGGTGAGCATTGCCTTGCGCCACTTGTTGTAGCGCCTACGTAAGGCCTTGCACGGTGCGCTGTATCTCGCGCCGTTGTGCTCTTTCAGCGGCCATGATCCTATAAGAAAATTTAAACATAATAAATATTGGGTTTTAATTCTAGATTACAGTGTCATTATAGAACTTAACCCATGGCTCTACCCATCTCACCGGGTACAAGATGTAAACGTATCCTTGGACTTGTGTTTTTCCTAGGGAATAGAAAAACATGGCTCTGATACCACGAAAAGCTATCATGCCCCGAGCGCGGAAGATACCCGAAGGTGAGACAACTTTATATAGAACCAATCGATCAGAGCATTATATTTGTTTTTGACCGAAAGATAGAGTGCGTAAAATTCTAAATTTTCAAAAATGATACCAAATGTCCAAGTTGACAATTATCCAATTAATCCATTGACGATAACTCTAGTCCACGACGTACATTATTCAAATTCACTACTAGGATACAAGCCTTAGTAAATTTAATCAACTAGACTGACATAGTTGGAAATACATTGCAAAGGATTCAAAGGAAGAGACACGACTAGCTGGCAGTAGTCGACCGGTGACTCTAGCACTTTTCACTCGGTCTCATTCCCATCCAGGTGAGGGTCGCTATCCAAATTACCTAAAAAATATTAGGAAGCGACTGGATGAGCGAATCGCTCAGTAGGAATTACACCTCAAGTTCAAGCGGTCTTTAAGTAAATTACAGGTTATGTGCAATGCTAGCTATGCATGTTAGGTAAGCGAGAAAAATAGGAACTGGATAAAAAGATGAGTAAGATATCAAGAATTCTATAGAAGGAGTATCGCATGATTTCAAGTATTAATAAGGCACTAGTAAGTGATGACAATTTCCAAGAATAGTAAGAATTCATGTTCGAGTAAGGGCAAGTAATATCAAGCAGATGTAATATCAAGTACGTGTAATGGAATTGGCTATTTCGTTCAAGCAAGTATTTTGCCCTTTTGCGGGCCACAAGTGAAGTCAAGTCAAGGAAGTCGTGTCACGAGAGAGTGAGTGGGATTGTCTACAGTCAAGCAAGAAAGTACTTCGGTGCAATACTTAAACACCGTGGTCAATAAACTCCCATGGGCACAAGTACCTTCGGGCGCTCCTCCCAGGATCAGACCGGGCCCTATATGCACAGCATTGAGTCATGTATATTTTTAGTCATCCACTCTCATTTTATAGCCAATATAGAATTCCAAGGGTTTGACCATTATAGGATACATATAAGGTAGATTTTCATTGGAATGGAGTTCAAGGTCATTTATCATGTAAGGACTAACCACGAGTAAATCACAACCAACATACGATATATCGGGAATCTGGGTGAGATCGACACCTCGGAGGGAGCCACATATTGCTGAATTGGCACGTAATCAGGGTCAAAATGGCCCCTGCCTAGCTGCCATTATATCAGGAAATGGCGCCCTAAGGGCTGCCACCGTTTTCATTGACTGTCTGACGTATAAAACCCGAGAATCATGGCTTGAAGAAAATGGCGCCCCTGGGGCTATCATTATATAGCAAATTGGTGCCCCTCTGCAGAATCTTCATTTAAATCAAGACTTTGTAGAGTGTCTTCAATTCTGAAGTTCAAATTTGTACATGGCTGTAAATGGCGCCCCTCTGCACGGTCATCATTTAAATGAAGACTATGCAGAGAGTCTTCATTTCTTTTAATGGCGTAAAGAAATAGCGCCTCTCCGCAGGGTCTTCATTTAAATGAAGACTCTGCAGGGAGTCTTCATTTCTTTAAAGGGTCGTAAAGAGCGCCCTTCTGCAGTGCCTTCATTTAAATGAAGACTCCGTAGAATGTCGCCATTTCTTTAAATGGCGCCCTAGATAGGGGCGCCCTTCTGTCTTTTTTTTTTTATTTATATACGTGGCCTTGTCAGGGGAATTGGCACCCCCACAGGTGCCATGCTTTAACTGAATGGCTCCTGTGGGCAGGGGCGCCCTATTCCAGAACCATTTTTTTTATAAGGAAGAAATGGCGCCCTCTAGGGGGTCACCATTCAGGGAAATGGCGCCCTAGGCTTGTGTGCCCTTCTCTGGTGATGTTTTTGAGACACAAAATATGATTTACCATATTAAAGGTTAAGGAATCCGAATCTAAGGACATGGATAGACAGAAAAAATTATCGGAGTCACAGAATCATACTCATGCAGAAATTTTATGGTTTGGCTCCATAGATATTAATTTTCTAAGTATGGGTGATTATTAAATATGCAATGAATTAACGACCAGGTGATAGTCCTTGTTTACCTTAAACACAATTCTGAACTAAAATAGGCCAGAATGGTTGAACTAAAATAGGTTATATATATATGACTTAAAGTATGTAAACCAGGCTATTATCTATGATGTAAATTACGTAAAATAGGCTATAAATATGTTTGATATATGTGACGTAAAACATGCAGGCTATACATATGTTTGATATCCGTAAAATGGTGTGCCAGGCTAAACAGGTTGTATAAAACGGGTTATATTTCTGATGTAAATCAGGTAAAAATAGTGTGATAGGCTAAACAGGTTATGTAAAACAGGTTATATATATGACGTAAGGCATGTAAAACAAGCTATGCAGGAATTGATTATACTAATCAGGCATGATATGTATGTTACCCAGTTAGCTACGGTTAGGCCAGATCTTAAGAACACCTACCTGTTGGTGCGGTTAATGAGGTATAATAGTAGAATAGAATCAGAATCCTAGCCCTCCACGTTCTCTGCAGCCAGGCTCTCAGCAGCAGGATGTGGTACGTAGGATGAAGCTACCTTCCCGTCTCCTGCACGTGGAGAGAAGAAATGAGATCTCTATTCTATAGGTGGAGACGAGTAAAGCCACAGACAACCTTCTCTTCTGCTGCAGGATGATAATAAGGGTCATCTACGTTGGATGGAGGGAGTTGTTTATAGGGAATAAATCATTAGGGTCCATTGGAAACCAGATCTGAAAACCTTGCCGTGTTTGTTCCCTCCAGGGTCCCTTGCCAGCGGATGTTTGGTGTTCTTGATACTTGCTGCCTCCCAGGGAAATGGCACCCAAGGAAGTGACTCTATTTATGGAAATAGCGCCCATGCATGTGGGCGCTATATCCTCTGGTCATATTTTTTTTTCTTTTAAAGGGGATGGAAATGGCGCCTGGGATAGGGGTGCCCTACTGAGAATTGCGCCCAGGTCAGGGGCGCTATTTCTTCCTGGGTGCTGTTTATTGTGCCATGACATGTTGGGTGTTGAGGTGTGTTTAAGATGTATAGAGAGATATTATCGCCCTTCTAGAAGGGCTTCATTTAGGTAAACGGTGCCCTGGTAAGGGGCGCCCTTTTCTCTTGTATTTGGAAAAGGAAAACCCTTATACATTTTGTTTATATGATGAACTTTAATTGGTGTATATTTATATAGTGGCCCTCATTGGGTATTCTACCTTTCTATTTGGCCTTCTTATAGACTTATTTAAGGTTTTTATCTACTTGGGGAAAAGGTCTATTTCTTTATCATTTTTATCCGGGGTGCTACAATGGTAGTGGGCCGGATAAGAGGATCAGGGCTGAGAAGAATATGGGCCCATTCCAGGAGTGGAAGGACATGCGGGCCTGGGGGGAACATGAACATTAGGACCAACTGGGCTAGCAGCATAAGCAGAAGAGGGAGGCCCATTAAGAAAAGTAGGCCCATTAAGGGAAGAAGGCCCATTAAGATGGTTTGCAATGCGTTTTTGGGCCTTGGCTGAGTCCATTTGGCGAATAAGGCATGACAAGTGGGCCATAAGATTGGCTTGTTCATTCGACGGGTCAGAGGGACCACGAGGAGATGGGCCCACGTGGGAAGAGGATTCAATGTAAGAGTAGGAAGAAAATTGGGAAGAAGAAGGGTAGAAGGGATTAAAGCAGTGCTCTATGAGGGCAAATGGAGACTTAATACAAGTATATCAAGGGGATACATCCAGGTGAGAGGGCGTAGGATGAAGAGAGGGAAAGACTCGCATGAGAGAAGGCGGGGGACAAACAAACTTATGCAAATGGAGAACAATGCAAATGTGAATTAGATCGACGGACGGGACTATGAACCTGACTACAAATGACTATATGAAGGGAAAATACAGCACGCAACACCACAAATGGGCTTGGACAAGCCCAAATAACACAAACAATGGATGTGAGAGGTTTCACCCAAGTCAACCAAGTTAATATGATACGGAATTTTTAAAAGTTTTAATGGACCTTTTAATGATTTGACTTAAGAATAATTCCCTCAAGATATGGGTATCCTAAAGGGAAGGTCCAAACTTTGGGTTGAACTAGGTTTAATCTCTCTCACACGTATGCGAATGGAAGGCCTAAGGGTGGAAAGGTACAATCAGCTCGGCGTCCGTGTGAGAATCCACGGCTCACGAAGACTTACGGAGGTCCCGGATAAGATCGCCTAGTCGACCCCAAGGAATATGGAGGCGAGAAGATCACTTACCAAGGTAGGAATGCAACTACAATATGCAATGCATGGCCCTATGCGCACCGGAGTGCATGCAATTTCTAGCCTAAAACTAGCAAATCAAGATATAATAAACATATGCAAACATAACAAGATGGATGCAAAATATCATTAACAATATGAAGAATATGATGAATATAAAATGCTATATAAACATGGACATACACACACCAAAATCGCATGAAACCATGAATAAAGTGATGGGCAGTAGAGGTCCCACTATGATCGCCAAAAAAAGTGAGTGTGTATATATATGGAATGTGGCTCCACGATCACATGAATAGGATATGCAAATATGAAAACATGATGTGCCCCGATCAAGTGAATAGCATGAATATGTAAGCATATGCAAGCATGATCATATAAGCAATAAAAGGGGCGATAAGAGATGTAGAAGAATACCATGATCGCCACCAAGGGATGACAACACCGAAGATGTATAAAAAGGGAAAGGAGTGTGAGTTGTGTACCTTGGAAAAGAGAAGATGATCGCACTTAAGATGGAATGCGGGGACTTTGTGGGTTAGCCTCTCCTTACCTTCCACCCGGCTAGAAGGTAAGGGCCTCACTTTCCTTGTCTTCCTGCGAATCAAAATCAAATGGTGCGGACACCCGAGTAGTTGAGCGGCGCGACACACCGAGCCACCGGTACCGCACACGGAGCACGACTCGAGCCACCTCAGCGTCCATTTAGCTCGGAGACAGCCTGGAGACTCCGCCTTGAGCCTCCCCATTTATCATATTAGTTAGACTTTATTTGTGTATAATTTGTGTTTATTTCATTGTATTCGGTTTGCTATTTTGATTGTAATAGGGGCTTATGTGCAATTTGGACCCCGTGGGCCCCACAGGCCCCCCAGGCCCCACCCCATTGAGCCACCTCAGCCTAGGGTCCCATGTGGGGTCAGTCAACCTTCCACATGGAGGCTTCTAGAAGGGTGGGCCAAGTGGGGGGACATTGGAATACAAATGTCAACAAAATCCACCCATTCCCACCTACCATGTCCCCTTGACCCACCCTAGTCAATGGGCCGCCCCCCCTTAATTTATTTATTGTATTTTATGTTTGTGTGTCACACTCAATCCAGGCCACCCATTCCCATCCCCTAGATCCAACGGTGGACAATGGATGTGAGATGTAACACATAAATACTTGTAATTTCTCATTTTGAGAAATGAATGCATTTGAATTGGAAGAAAATCCCCTTGAGCAAGGCCTAGGCCGCCCCTCTCTCCTCCTTGCAGCTGGGAAGGCTGTATTCTGGTGGTGTGACTCCACCCCTATCAGTTCCGATCGCCGCCGCCGCCGCCACGTGCCGCCATCGCGCCTCCACCATCACCGCCAGTGTTCTATCCATCTAGGATAGAGGTGTCTTCTCCGAATTCTTTCTCTCCACCCCGTCGTGTTTTTGAGCTGGGATTTTGCGGGGATGTTCCAGAGGTGTTTCTCACGATCCACAAAAATTGGTTGGTCATGATCTTCCATTTGATAATTTTCCATTTTCGTCCAACCTCTTTTCCTAGATCTGTCTGCTTGCTGTTTAGATTTCCACCCGCCCTGTGTTTCTAGTGTTCGGACCCCTTTGTGATTTTTTTTAGGGGCTCCCCATTTTACTGGGAGTTCTGTCCATCAACCCCTCCCTCCAAGATTTTTCTTGAATTTTTATTCGACCTTCACCTATTTTTAAACAATCACTTTCAGAGCTAGCTACAGTGTTGTCCACCTCTGTCCAGATCCGACCCCCTTCCAATTGAAAAATCCTAACAATTCGTAGCCACCTCCAATCCTTTCATAACAATATTTCCTTTTTCCTTGTTCAAAATCCTAAAACTTTGTTGAAGAACTCAGAAGCTGAATCGGACGTCTTCCTGGCGGTCAACGGAAGTTCTCAGACAACTCACCTGTAGATTTGAGAGCTCGGGCACTGTACAACAGAAGCTTAGAAATTCAACAAAGTCCAGATCCGTGCAGATCCAGCAGATCTATCTAAGCCTAGATTGAAGGTCTTCAAGAGAACTTTCCAACGATAGCTTATGTGCCTTGATCCGACATCGGGGTTGATCCCAGCAGCCGTTCTCGCCGGGACGCTGCCTGAAAATAGCAACCAAAATCCGTGGGCAGCGACTCCAAAACGTGGGAATCGGAGCCGATCGGCCACCGACCGGAGCTTCCGGCCGACCGTCGTCTAGGGAGGCGTGCCACCAGGGATCCCCATCACAGTGGGTCCCACCCCACCAGAGCCGGAGGTCGGGGCGGTCTGTGGGCCCCACGGACCCGTAGATCGCGCTGTCCGATTTGCACAAAAATGCGGGTTTCGGCACCGCCGGGCGACATCAAAATGCTGCCCGTCAACCCAATTCGCGTGATTCCCGGGCCCCGCATGTGACCTTTTACCTCCCTGCGTGGAGTGGGTCGAATTAGTGTATTGCTGTAATAATTGTTAACCGGGAGTCCGTGATTGGCCGGGATCGTCTTCCCCACGCCGGGTGCGTGGAGGTAATGGTCCTAACTTCTCGGCGTTCATTTGCTAGTTTAGTATATGGTCTTATGCCGCTGTCGAGAGCGTAGGATACTAGCCTGTGTGTCCATGTCACCGCTGTGAGTGTGAGAGTGACCCGTGCCGCTACTCGATCCGAGTCTGAAAGTTGAGTCGGACTACCTTGAACTCTGCCAGTTCCTTAACCGCGCACGATCCACGCTTTCCCTCGCATGGGAGGACGAGTGAGTTTGCACTTCTGTTAGTGACGTGTAGCCTATAGGAGCTCTTAGTGTCAAGCCGAGGTCGCTCTAGTAGTCGTGTTGTTGTTGGTCGAGTCGTGTCCGTCTCATGTAGCGTCGTCTCCTCAGTCCGTCCCGCATCAGTTTTGTATCAGAGCGAGTTGAGTCTAGGGTAGTCTTGCATAAGTCTTGCATGCATCATGGTCTAAGTCGAGTCTAGGATCATCATTTGTTTTCAAAACAAAAAAAATGTGTTTCAAAATTGTATTTCATCCCGATAATTCGATATCTTAAAAGGTGTTGTCCGAACGTTAGGCTACGCCTATCGGGAAGTCGCACACTTACGGGAGTGATCTTCGGATCGATTTACTCCGCCATATACCGGATATTAGTTTAAGTCTAGGTGCATTAGTCAGTGTTTGCATCAGTTTGTGTCTCCTAGTTCGTGTGTAGTCCAATAAGAGTCAGTCGGTCTTGTCCAAGTGTCGGCATGTCTAGCATGTAGTTCCGCCAAATTCACATGGAATCCCCATCACCCGGGCAATATGGCCGTTGGTCCACCCATGGGCTTGGCAACCACCCACTCCACTTCCGTAGGCCCGAAGCCTCGGATTTTTATGGCTCCAATGGCCCGGGCGACTACCTCAAGTGGGAGGCCGCCATGGACACATACTTTGATTGTTATACCATGTCCGAAGCCGGGCAATTCTATTTTGCCAAGGAGAGGCTTCTACACGAGGCCGCCGAAAAGTGGGACCACATTGAGCGCTTGAGAGAGGTTAGGAGGCAATGGCCCATCGAATCATGGTGGGACATGAAGAGAGAGCTTAGGAAGGTCTACGTGCCCCAACCGGTCACCTCCAACCGGCCCCACCCAATCACTTCCAACCAAGTGGGTCCTAGTCGGAGGCAAAGAGCCCCACACGTAGATGAGCCAAGACCCAATCCTAGGACGGTTGACTACGGGCGAGTCCACCATGATATCCCTATTCCAACCCACTCCGTTGCCGAACTTATGCAAATGATCTTGGACCGGTTGGATGGGGTGGATAGGACACGTACTCCTAGTGATGTACTCCTACCCGAGCCTAAGGAGGTAGCAACTGGTAGCCCCAACCCAATGCCATCTATAGTGCCATCCCGAGGTCCTCTCCACATCTTGGTGGATCCCCTTTCCCCACCCACGAGAGCTCCATTGCCTACACCCCCTGTCCTTCAGGAGGATAAGGGTAAGGACACACTTATCAAATAGCGTAGTGGATCACGACAGCAGTGTTATCGCTGCCAGGGGATTGGCCACTTTACCGGGCAGTGTCCCACTCAGACCTCTCTAGCCCTAGGGGACAAAAGGGTTGGAGAAGCCTCACTCTCCGATCTTTATTCGGAGCCACCTCAGCCACAGCTACCCGTGTTTCTAACGGGAAAGCTACTTATAGCCGAGCCACTCCTTAGCTGGCTTAAGAGTGGCCTGGCCCCATCTCCCCTCCCATCTATGGACCCTATCCTACCTTTGGTGCCAATCAATTCATTTCACACCACTTTCCGGTCTAGTCACTATGTGGATACATTGGATGACCTTCTTAAAGGGTTGGACCGGCAATTGACATTTACGCACTTGTTGGCTCCAGGCTTCGACCGACCCACAGGTCGTAGTTTCACTCATCCCGCTTTAGGGTCCATCACCTCCGTGTACACCGTGGGCCATATCACCATGGAGGTTCTTTTACTCCTCCCCTTACCGGCCGAGCCTGACTTCACTCCTTTTATCCCGAGGGAGGAGCCCTATCTTCTATACACTGTCCCATCTACTTCGGTGGATGAAGGTGACCATCAACACCTTCTAGAATTCCACACATGGGACATTGAGATGAGGGAATCCATATCGAGGGGTCACACATTCTTTGATCCCTTCGATCCCTTTCTTCGTGGGCCCCTTGGCCCACAACCTCCATTCCACCTCTTTAAGGAAGTCCACTATCACACCCCTCCTACTCGGGCCTGGCAACCTTCACATGGCAATAAGTCCGAACCGTCATTTGGGGGTAATGAAGACTTTGGTTCCCCCGGCCCACCTAAACCACCCAAAGCTCCCGGATTTCCCACATCCAAACCCAATGTCCATGATTGGTGCATCGTAGGATGTCTAGGAGTCCACCATGACATTAACCTCCGATTATGTCAAATGCATGCATGGCACACATTCGGATGTCTTGGACCACCTTGCATATGATTGGGTTTGACTAACACTAGGTTTGTGTAGGGTCGTGTGTGCATCTGTGTGTTTTTCTTTTTGCTAATCATGTTAGGACTTTGCATGACGACATCCGTCGTCACATTGAGTCCAGCAATGCACGTTACCAAGAGCTAGCCGATGCTCACCGACACCACCGAGAGTTCCAAGAGGGCGAATATGTCATGATTAGGGTAAGACCTGAACGGTTTCCCTCTGGAACCGTTAAGAAGTTGCAAGCTCGCGGTGCCAGTCTATTTAGTGTGTTGAAACACGTTGGATCCAATGTGTATGTTGTGGACCTACCCGAGGAATATGGTATAAGCTCTACTTTCAATGTATCGGATCTAGTTGCATATAGGGACCCAGCGGTGATCCCTAGTGAGCCTTTCGAGCCATCTCCTCCCCTTGTGTGTGACCCCATACCTGAGTGTCCACCTCCAGCCCCGTTGTCACGGCAGCGTGAGCATATAGATCATATACTGGATGAGCAGGTGACAGTTACCAGGAGTGGATCCTACCCGCGCTACCTAGTGCGATGGAGAGGACGGCCCGCTATCGAGGACACATGGATCACGCATGGCGAGTTGCAGCGGATCGATCCGGACCTTCTGGAGCGATACAGGAGCGATGCAGACCCTTACTCGACAGGGTCGAGTTTCTCCCACCTGGGGAGAATTGGTACGGACACCCGAGCAGTTGAGCGGCGCGACACGCCGAGCCACCGGTACCGCACACGGAGCACGACTCGAGTCACCTCAGCGTCTATCTGGCTCGGAGACAGCCTGGAGACTCCGCCTTGAGCCTCCCCATTTATCATATTAGTTAGACTTTATTTGTGTATAATTTGTGTTTATTTCATTGTATTCGGTTTGCTATTTTGATTGTAATAGGGGCTTATGTGCAATTTGGACCCCGTGGGCCCCACAGGCCCCCCAGGCCCCACCCCATTGAGCCACCTCAGCCTAGGGTCCCATGTGGGGTCAGTCAACCTTCCACATGGAGGCTTCTAGAAGGGTGGGCCAAGTGGGGGGACATTGGAATACAAATGTCAACAAAATCCACCCATTCCCACCTACCATGTCCCCTTGACCCACCCTAGTCAATGGGCCGCCCCCCCTTAATTTATTTATTGTATTTTATGTTTGTGTGTCACACTCAATCCAGGCCACCCATTCCCATCCCCTAGATCCAACGGTGGACAATGGATGTGAGATGTAACACATAAATACTTGTAATTTCTCATTTTGAGAAATGAATGCATTTGAATTGGAAGAAAATCCCCTTGAGCAAGGCCTAGGCCGCCCCTCTCTCCTCCTTGCAGCTGGGAAGGCTGTATTCTGGTGGTGTGACTCCACCCCTATCAGTTCCGATCGCCGCCGCCGCCGCCACGTGCCGCCATCGCGCCTCCACCATCACCGCCAGTGTTCTATCCATCTAGGATAGAGGTGTCTTCTCCGAATTCTTTCTCTCCACCCCGTCGTGTTTTTGAGTTGGGATTTTGCGGGGATGTTCCGGAGGTGTTTCTCACGATCCACTAAAAATTGGTTGGTCATGGATCTTCCATTTGATAATTTTCCATTTTCGTCCAACCTCTTTTCCTAGATCTGTCTGCTTGCTGTTTAGATTTCCACCCGCCCTGTGTTTCTAGTGTTCGGACCCCTTTGTGATTTTTTTTAGGGGCTCCCCATTTTACTGGGAGTTCTGTCCATCAACCCCTCCCTCCAAGATTTTTCTTGAATTTTTATTCGCCCTTCACCTATTTTTCAAAAATCACTTTCAGAGCTAGCTACAGTGCTGTCCACCTCTGTCCAGATCCGACCCCCTTCCAATGCAAAAATCCTAACAATTCGTAGCCACCTCCAATCCTTTCATAAAAAATATTTCCGTTTTTCTTGTTCAGAATCCTAAAACTTTGGTGAAGAACTCAGAAGCTGCATCGGATGTCTTCCTGGCAGTCAACGGAAGTTCTCAGACAACTCACCTGCAGATTTGAGAGCTCGGGCACTGTACAACAGAAGCTTAGAAATTCAACAAAGTCCAGATCCGTGAGATCCAGCAGATCTATCTGAGCCTAGATTGAAGGTCTTCAAGAGAGATTTCCAACGATAGCTTATGTGCCTCGATCCGACATCGGGGTTGATCGCAGCGGCCGTTCTCGCCGGGACGCGCGCCTGAAAATAGCAACCAAAATCCGTGGGCAGCAACTCCAAAACGTGGGAATCGGAGCTGATCGGCCACCGACCGGAGCTTCCTGCCGACAGCCGTCTAGGGAGGCGTGCCACCAGGGATCCCCATCATAGTGGGTCCCACCCCACCAGAGCCAGAGGTCGGGGCGGTCCGTGGGCCCCACGGACCCATAGATCGCGCCGTCCGATTTGCACAAAAACACGGGTTTCGGCACCGCCGGGCGACATCAAAATGCTGCCCGTCAACCCAATTCGCGTGATTCCCAGGCCCTGCATGCGACCTTTTACCTCCCTGTGTGGAGTGGGTCGAATTAGTGTATTGCTGTAATAATTGTTAACCGGGAGTCCGTGATTGGCCGGGGTCGTCTTCCCCACGCCGGGTGCGTGGAGGTAATGGTCCTAACTTCTCGGCGTTCATTTGCTAGTTTAGTATATGGTCTTATGCCACTGTCGAGAGCGTAGGATACTAGCCCGTGTGTCCATGTCACCGCTGTGAGCGTGAGAGTGACCCGTCCCGCGACTCGATCCGAGTCCGGAAGTTGAGGCGGACTACCTTGAACTCTGCCGGTTCCTTAACCGCGCATGATCCACGCTTTCCCTCGCATGGGACGACGAGTGAGTTTGCACTTCTGTTAGTGACGTGTAGCCTATAGGAGCTCTTAGTGTCGAGCCGAGGTCGCTCTAGTAGTCGTGTCGTTGTTGGTCGAGTCGTGTCCGTCTCATGTAGTGTCGTTTCCTCAGTCCGTCCCGCATCACCAAAACAAGAGGAAAAACCCATTAGAATATGCAAGTGTAGTATCTATCTTTTTTTTTCTCAAAAAGTCTTGCCTAGTGTTGGATGAGAGAGTGCACATTTTGGGCACTCTACCATTGAAGACTAGGAGGAAAATTTTTATTAAAAGGCCAAAAGGAATACAATTATATCAAACGAATACTGGGCATGCCCAGTTTATCTAAACGAGCTGCTCCCTTTATATAGGATGGAAGCTCCTCATAAGAAAAGAAATAATTACAATTTGTGGAGCAAGCTAAAGACGCAAGAGAGTCCGCGACCTTGTTTCCTTCCCTGTAGACATGGGCAATTGTATCATTATCAGTAGTGAGATTCCATATCTCTCTGGCATAGGATAGAATGGACCAAGGGCAGTGGATTTCCTTTTTGATAATTCGAACTAAGGAGTAGGAGTCACATTCGATGTAGACTGGCTTGATATCAAAGGTGTGAAGATACTTCATGCCATCCAGCAAAGCTCGGGCCTCAGCAATAATACTATTTGCACTGCCATAGAAATGTGAAAATGCAAGCAGGATGTTGCCTTTGCTGTCTCTAATAACACTGCCTCCCCCAGCATCACCATTACTTTTGCAGGCACCATCAGTGTTGAGCTTGAGGGAAGGCCATGGAGGGCAGAGCCATTTGATAGCTTTCAGCTGTGGGCACACTGTCATCCGGGGGTTAAGTCCAAATTCCTCCAGAAGTTTTCTCTTAGACTTGTCAGACTCCTTAAGGTTGGCAGCTAGACATACCTGTTTTGCATGGAAGATAATGCGATGGATCAGACTGTTTTTAGAAATGATTTTTCCATCATATTTAACAGAATTTCGAGCTTTCCATATCTCCCAAAGGCCATAACCAATGACAGCAAGGATGAGTAAGCCATGGGCTGAATGTTGCATACTGGCAGCATTTTGAGTTATGAATGATCTCACAGAATTTACATTCATGACCAATCCAATATATCTAAAATGAGACCAAGTGTGTTTGGCAATATCACTTTGCAAAAATAAGTGGTTGATATTTTCCTCTTGTTGCAAGCTGCAGCAACAGCATTTGGAGCATAATTGCACACCTACCTGCTAGACATTTTTGTCAGTAGGAAGCGCATATAGTATGGTCTTCCAAAGATGGACAAAAAATTTATTGGGGAGCCATTTAGACCATATCAGGGTCCAGGGAATAGCATAGTAATTAGTATTAGTGCTAGACAGCACCTGATAAGTAGAAGCCACAGTGTACCTCCCGGTAGAAGAAAGGCTCCAAGCCTAAAAATCTGAATGCTGAGTCAGTTTATAATTCCCAATTGCCTGTTTGAGTGGATCAAGAATCATTCTGTCCACCAGTGCCTTGCTGTCATTGGGTAGATGGTTCAAATAATCATTTATAGAAATGCTGGTATTTGGGATGTTAGAAGTTGGAACATAATCGGCTAGCTTTTGGTTACCTATCTAGTGGTCCAACCACAAATGAGTGTTTTTACCATCTCCAACAACCACTTTTTTGTGTTGAATGATAAGGTCCTTTGCCTTTATCCAGCTCCTCCTATTGAAACCATTCATGTTTTTGAAACCAACCTCACTAAGATGGCGCTGGCCAATGTACTTGGCTCTGAAGAAATTTGCCCAGAGGGAGTTGGAGAACAGAGCATTCCACAACATTTTTACTCTAAGAGTAGTATCCATTAACCTGAGTGACATAATGCCAAGTCCACCTTGGGTTTGAGGCCGACATATGGTCTGTCAAGCTATCCAGTGTCTTTTCTTTCCATTTATAGTTGAACCCCAGAAGAAATTTGCAAACATTTTTTCTAGGAGCAAATGAGTACCTGAGTGCAGTGGAGTGGAGGACATTGAGTATATAGGAATAGAGGACAAAACAAGTTTGATGAGAATCAATCTGGCTCCTTGGGATAATAAGCTGGACTTCCACCCTGCAATTCTGTTCTGAATAGAGCTTGTAATACCAGCAAAAAATATATTTTTCCTTCTACCAAGCATCAAAGGGAAACCCAAGTACTTGTGTGGAAAAACATGCTTGGAAAAACCAGTGAGAATCTGAATACGGTTTGCAACTGACTGATGGATCTTGGGGTGAAGAAATTATCCACTTTTGCTGACATTGATTAACTGGATAGAGGCTCTTTCATAGATTTTTAGCACCTTTAGCAGGTTTCTAACTGATATAATGCTAGCTTTGCAAAATAATAGGGTGTCATCAGCAAAGAGTAAATGGGAAATAGCTGGGCATCGGGATGGTCCTGAGAACCACTCAACTCTGCCAGAGGAGAAGGCCTCCTTCAAAGATCTACTTAAGGACTCTTCAGCAATGATAAAAAGAGATGGGGCTACTGGGTCTCCTTGCCTGACACCTCTGGATTATTTGAAAAAACCGGCTGTGTCCCCATTTAATAGAACTGAAAACCAACAGTTGCTTACCATTTTCTTAATCAGGTTAATAAAAGGAATGCTAAAGCCAAACCTATGTAAAACAGCAAATAAGAAGTCCCACTCAAGTCTATCATAGGCCTTGGCCATGTCAAGTTTGAACATGATATTATGACCTCCGGTTTTTCTACCAAGCTCATTGGTTAGTTCTTGGGCTAAAGCAATGTTCTCAATGATATGTCTACCCTTGACAAAAGCTGTCTGTTCCAGAGAGATAATTTTAGGAAGGATGGATGCCAATCTCTTATTCACAATAGTGGAGATAATTTTATAGAAAAAATTGCAAAGACTAATTGGCCTGTATTCAGAAATATATGTTGCCAGGGTCTTCTTTGGAATGAGGGCTAATAAAGTAGCTGTAACACATCTCGGGAGAGGATTCTGAGAGGTAAAAGCCTCTTTGACTGCATTGCCAACCACTCCACCAATGATAGGCCAGGTAGTTTGGTAAAGAGAGCTAGTGAACCCATCAGGACCAGGAGCACTGTCTGGAGATAAGGAAAAAATAGCTTCATGAATATCCTCATCAGTAGGGGTAGCACAAAGCATATTATTGTCATCCTGGTTTAGTAGAGTAGGTATATGCTGCAGAGATGATTCATCAATATAGTGATATTGTGATGTGAAAGCTTTTTCAAAATGTGAGGCTACAATGTCCTTCATTTCACCATGATCAGAAGTTAGAGATCCTGTCATGTTCCGAAGCTGTATAATACTATGTTTATGCCTCTTAGTCATGGTTGTAGCATGAAAAAAATTTGCGTTTCTATCTCCCTCAAGAAGCCATCGAATCCCTGACTTTTGTTTCCAAAATATTTCCTGTTGTAGGATTCTGTTGGGCTGAATGGTCTTTGCCTGCTCCAGAATTGCAAAATTTTCCTCCGTGGGTTGACTATCATATGTATACTCAGCTTTAAGAACATCATCCTCAACAACCATTAGGTTCAAATGGACGTTTCCAAAGGTGTTTTTGTTCCAGCTCCGAAGCATATTCCTCATGTGCTTTAGCTTCAGGTACAGGGTTGTCATGGCAGAAGAAGCCAATGGGCTATTGTTCCAGCATACTTGAACATCTCCAAGAAATTTTTCATGCACTGTCCACATCTTCTGAAAGCAGAATCTACTCTTAAATTTGATCTAAGATAGAGATTTCACCAATAAAGGGGCATGGTCGGAGACTTCTCTAGATAAATGTTCAACAGAAAAGGGAAAGTGGATCAACCAGTCAGAATTTGTGAGCACTCTATCCAGTCTGGCCCAAATACCCTTACTGCCAGCATGATTATTATGCCAAGTATATTTTGAGCCCATAAATCCAGCATCCACCAAAGAACAGTCAGACACACACTGTTGGAAGTCTGAAATTGCACCTAAATTTGGAGCATTTCCACTCAGCTTTTCATCAAAGTTCAGAATGCAATTAAAATCCCCACCTACAAGCCAAGGTCCGGTGGTAATAGCTTGAATGGATTTTAATGAAGCCCACAATGCCTATCTTTCAGTAACTGAGCATTTGGCATATACGAAAGTTAACTAGAAAATAGGAGCAGATGGATTACATTGACTGATGGTGATTTGCTGTTCATCTCTTCTAATAATGTGAAAGTCCAAAGGATCTCTCCAAAGAAACCAGATATGAGATTGGTCCTCAGTATTCGCAAAAGCTTTATTCATGCCCGACCTTCTACACACGCCATCTAAATTACTAACATTTATTTTAGGTTCCAACAAAATAATGAAATCAATGCCATGATTTTTGATCAGAAATTTAACCCTGCCAACGGAAGTATCATTCCCAATGCCTCTTATATTCCATATTATAAAATTCATGATGAATGGATAAATTCAGGGATGTTATCGACTGAACCAGACTTTGTCATGGCTCTAGTGATGACTCCCGAGCGATCAGGTAGCTTTACTCAAGCATTTTCGGCCGTGACTGAGTCAACAATAGCTCTCCTTCTGGCAATTAAATCATCACTGTATGTGTGTTGCTCAGAACCATCAACCATGTCATAAGATTCCTGGATCGCCAAGGCGGAATGGGTTTCAACAACAGAAATTTCAGGGACATGGGCGATGCACCCAAGCTGAGGTGAAGTTTTGTTTGAAGGGAGCTCCAAAGGGGGATTATGCATTCGATCCTGA
The DNA here is from genome assembly GCA_022559845.1 of Amorphophallus konjac. NCBI lineage: Eukaryota > Viridiplantae > Streptophyta > Magnoliopsida > Alismatales > Araceae > Amorphophallus > Amorphophallus konjac. The sequence continues at coordinate 83,299 of JAHNEJ010002878.1, read as the reverse complement.
GCCTTTGGAAAACTACTTGTATCAACATTGCACTTTTTTGGAATAACCATAGACTTTTCACCAGCCATCGGAATCGTCTGACAATAGGGTTCCACTGAGTCCAGCTCATCAGATGTGTCCGTCGCCATAGAATGATTCCCGATGAGAACAATAGGAGTTTTGTGTCCTTCTAGGCCCAGCTCATTCTCGTCTAATTTATTGAGCTTTGGGTCTGACATAGGGTCTATAGTATCAATCACATTTGTAGCTGGAACATCTGTAACAACATTTGACTTCTTATTGGCTTCGACAGGAAACCAGGATTTCCTCTACTGATGCAAGGATCGGGCGGGACCTGCAACCTTTGGTTCAATCGGCAGATGTAGTTTTTTCCCTTTACAGACATCCGAACTATGACCAAGCCTTGAGCAATCTGAACAGTACATCGGAAAATCAGAGTAGATAATATTTTGCCAAATACCTCCTCCAGGAATACCAACCCATACTCGATGTGGATGAGATTTAGAAACATCCAATTCAACACACACACGGGCTTCCAAAGTATTGGACATGTTCAAAGTTGAAGGATCTATCCTAAATGCATAAAAGAGCATGAAAGAATTGAGGGAAGAACGCACCAGGGGAGGGTTTTTAACCCCTATAAAAGGGACAAAATAATAGGTGTGTATGTTGTGCAATGATTATGATTGAAATGATGAATTAACACGTAGCAGAACTGCGGTGAGAAAGAGTGCAAAATGAGCAAAACTGCAGAAACTGTGAAGAGTGTAGAAATCTGTGTAAAAAATGTAAATGAGGTGTAAAAAATGATAGAAATAATTGAGAAAGTGAAGCCCTAACATGGAGAGAATGATGCTATCAGAAGACGTGAATGGTGTGTATGTTCAGAGACAAAAAAGACACAGTCAAAGGGCGACTGGAGCCTGTGCATGGATGCGACAGATATAGCAAAAACACAGACTGTGTAGAAAACTGCGGAATAGTGTGAAATTGGACACAAAGAACAAGGGAAATGTTGTAGAAGAAGAAATTTTAAAAGGAAGAGGATGGACCTAACGGAAGGTGTGAATGTTGTGATGAGATAAGGGTGCAAAGTGGGATTTAAAACGTGGAGGACATCAGTGAAAAACCTGGTGCAATATGTATGAAAGTGTAACAATGTGCAGAAAAACTAAGTAGAAATCTGTGTGAAAGTGTAAAAAGTAGAGGGATAAATAATTATGAAAGGGATGCAGGAAGGAGCCCAGAACGATGGAGGACGAAGTTAATACTTCCCTGGACAGCCTGGGGTTGAAGAAAAGGGTCGGCGGTGCAGCATGGCTTCACCCCGAACTGAAGAACGCCCTCTATTCGCGCAAGCGAAAGAGGGTTCTTATTTATAAAGAAGTATAGAAACCCAGAAACTTCTCTCACAGATTTCGAGGATAAGGCCAGAAATAAAAGGAGTTTGATTGATAATCCTCAAGATAATATCAAGGATAAAAGCCCTAGATGGACGAAAATTGATATGGAGAAATAATCTCGAAGAAATCAACCCCAAAAGGGACCCCCGATGCGCAGAAAATAGAGTCCAGCATAAGTTGGACTCTTCAGGCAAGACGCGGTCGGTCGACCGACCGCATTCATGAACTTGTCTTTTTTTAAAAAAAATATTAGGGGAAGATGCGGTCAACCTTTGACCGCAGCTAAGAGAAGGACAAAGTGGCTCCGGGTTGATACGTAACTCAAGGGAAAATGGCCTAGAACATTAGGAATCATGGAAGACTGTCCAGGAATCTTAAAAAAATGGCCTCCAACCTTGGGAAATGATCAGAAAGGTGCTCGAAATAGAATCAAAGAGACCCCTGAGCAATCGATAATTTGGGACATCACATAGGATAGATAAGAGAAATTACTCGACTTGTATGTATAAAACGGGTGTCAACAGCATGCTGGTGGAGATTGCTAGAACCATGCTGGTTGAATGAGAACTTCCTAGGAGATTTTGGGCTAAAGCGGTAAACACAATTTGCTACATAATCAACCACTCCATGGTAAGGTCACTTACTAAAAAGATTCCATATGAGGTGTTTAAAGGTAAGAAGCCTTCCCTCTCACATGTTAAAGTGTTTGGATCAAAATGTTTATTCACAACAATGATAAAAAGGATTTGGACAAGTTTGAGCCCAAGAGCGAAGTAGGTATATTTCTTGGTTATTCTGACTGCTCCAGGGCTTATTGAGTTTTTAATCTTAAAAATCAAGTTGTTGAAGAATCACCCCATGGCATAAGAGGCAGCAAAGGTGAACTCATTCATGGTTTCTCATACTATTATGGAGTGGGGAGCAATATGGTGGCTGAGGCTAGAGCTCTGTTAGACGGCCCGCGGATCCTTGATAAATGCAGGCTCCTAGTGGCAGCAATATATTCTGATTCTAAAGCATTAATCACTATGATTCAGTCAAGAGTTCGTCCCCCATGGAGGATTTGCAAATGGTGGGATGAAATCCATCATATTATAGACAAGAATAGATGGTGCATCTAGCATACATACATGGAAGGGAACACCGTTGATGATGCCTTAGCATCCATAGCTTGCTCAAGCCGGATCAATCAGGACTTTAAGTGTTGGAAGGATCTCCCAAGAAGAGCTAGAGGCTGTGCCACGTTGGATGCTGCCGGCCTCCCTAATTGGAGGAGATGAAGCACTTTTGGATATTCTCTTGATTTCATTCATTCCTTCATTTGTTATACTCCTAGGGGTATGCCCCGTGGTATACTTGTAAATATCTCCTTTTGATCAATAAAATAAGGGCCGAAGTCTTTTGGTGGTATTAGCACAAGTTGTGCAATCCCCCAAGAGCTTCCTTTGGTCTCGTTTACATAAAAAAATTAAAAAAATTCAATAATAAAATTGATAATGGTAATCTTTGCAAGAAAGTTGATGACGGAGAGTTCTTGGACACAAAAGAAGAGCAAGATCATTCACTTGTGGAGACAAGGGGAGATGATGACCTAGGGGAATCAAGTAATCAAAGGGTCATAGCCAGGGGTGAAGGTAACAATATTTCCAACATAAGAGCACTTAAAGATCATCCTTTAAACAATGTCATTGGTAGTTTGCATGATCCACCTAGGACTAGGTCACATTTTAGAATAATTGAAGAATTAGACCAACTTGCTCTTGTCTCACAACATGAACGTAAAAATATTGAAGAAGCATTAAAAGATGAAAACTAGATAAATTCCATGCATGAAGAATTAAACCAGTTTGAAAGAAATAAGGTTTGGCACCTTGTTCCTAGACCCAAATCAAAATCTGTCATATGCACTAAATGGGTTTTTTGGAATAAACTTAGTGAAGATGGTAAGATAATGAGAAATAAAGCTAGATTGGTGACTCAGGGGTACAATCAAGAGTTTGGAGTAGATTTTGAAGAATCCTTTGCCCCTGTAGCCATATTAGAAGCCCTTAGAATTTTACTTGCTTTCGCATGTTCGTATAAAATAAAATTACAACAAATGGATGTAAAAAGTGCCTTCTTGAATGGGTTAATAAAAGAAGTCTATGTGGAACAACATACGGGCTTTGAATGTTCTAACCATGAAAACTATGTGTATAAGTTGGATAAGGCACTTTATGGCTTGAAGCAAGCCTCTCGAGCTTGCTATGAGAGGCTAAACTCCTTCCTCACCGGAAAAGGATACACAAGAGGTAAAGTAGATCAAACACTCTTCACCAAAAAGCAAGGTAAAGATATTCTTGTAGTTCAAATTTATGTTGATGACATTGTGTTTGGCTCTACTAAATCTGAAATGTGTGCGGATTTTGCCACTCTCATGACTAGTGAGTTCGAGATGAGCTTAATGGGTTAACTTCAATTTTTTTCTCGACTTGCAGGTCAATCAAAATGATGAGGGGTGCTTCATAAGTCAAGCCAAGTATATCAAGGAGCTACTAAAAAGGTTCGACATGGAAAACTGTATGTCCATTGCAACTCCTATGGGGACCAACACATCACTAGATATCGATGAAAAAGGTAAATTTGTGGATGCAAAGAAGTATAGAGGTATGATTGGCTCACTGCTCTATTTAACTGCACCTAGACCAAACATCCAGTTTAGTGTTTGCCTTTATGCTCGATTTCAAGCTTGTCCTAGAGAGTCTCACTTGACTGCGGTCAAGCGTATCTTTAGATATCTTATCGGAACTCAAGATTTGGGATTGTGGTATCTGTCATCTTGTGATTTTCATCTTGTTGGGTTTGATGCAGTATTCAGAGGGGGGGGTGAATGAATATAGCCCTTTAAAAAAATCTTTCGCCCAATTAAAATATGATGCTCTCTAGAATTACTAGTTCGCAAACTAGACAAGCTTAAAAGCTAATAATCAGTTGCAGAGCAAAACAAGCACACAGTGAGATCACTAGAATGCTAACTAGGCTGATTTAGACAGAGAATCGCTCAACTAGAGTTTCGCTCTCTTGACAAATTAAAACAGTCTAAGAAGACTAATTAACTCTTCTTCTCAACCAAAAGCCAAACACATGGAGCGCCCCTATGCATTCATCTAGCGGAAGCACAATAGAACAAAACAAACCACAATGCACAAGGGGTTTTTAGGTAGTTCGGTCCAGCAGACCTACATCCACCCCACACTCAACCCGAGTGTGGATTACTGCTGCGCAACACAGCTTGCGTCCGCTGGACAATACAGCTTAGCCTACAACCGCTGGGCCTCACAGCTTGCCGTCTAGTGGAATCCACCACTGCAACCGCTGGGGATTAAAGCTTACCCGTCCAGTGGAAACCTCCACTGCCCGCTGAACAACACAGCTTGCTGTCCAGAGGAGTCCTCCTCTGCAAACCGCTGACTAACAGCTTGAAAGAAAATGTAAAATAGAAAATAAAAGATAAGATAACAGCATTGGAAAGATGTAAACGTAAAGCGCAATGTGGCTCTTAAAGAGCTGACTGGCCTGGATTTGATCCACGGCCAGTGAAGACTAATCTTCAGGCAGCTGCTCTCCTCTTCTCTCGATTTCACTATTTCTTCACAGCTTCTTTCTCTTCTGCTTCTTCTAATCTCTCACTCTCTGCTCTTCTCTTCTCTCACTCTCTGCTCTTCTCTTCTCTCTCTTTTCTTTCCTCTTTTGTGCTGGATCGACAGCTTCTCTCCACTCTGCTTTTTCTTCTTTTTCTCTTTTTCTAGATCGAAGGGCTTTCTGCTCTTCAGGCTTCTTCTTCGATCAGTCTTCTACAGAGGATGAAGACTCGTATATATATATAGCAGCAGCAGTAGCAGCACACTGGGCGAGTGTGGCTTCCACGTTTCCTACCCTAGAAATTCAGACCACGTGGCAGCATCCTGGTTCACGAGCCAGGCACCTCGGATCACGTGCCCTCCATTAGCACGCTCAGCAACTAGAGTCAGGTGGCATTAATGCACTTGCTTTAAGGGGTTGACGCAGCCTTCAAAGACATTCAACTAGCAAAACTCAAGTCTGCTGCGTTGACGCTTCCAACCCATGGCGTTGATGCATTGATGCGTTCCAGTGAGCAACCAGCCTAGCCCTATTGACAGTTGCGTCGACGCTGCTCCACTGCTGCGTTGACGCATCGGTGATACAGCATCTGAACTTAGATGGCTTCAGCGCTCTCACGTTTCGTGTGGAGTGCGTTGACGCATTGTGTAACTGCGTCCACCCTCTGGTTACCTGGTCGATCCATCAACCTGTTGCGTCGACGCCACTTGATGAATGCGTTGACGCACCATAGTAATCCAGTAACCCATTGGCTCTCCCTTTGTAACTGATGCGTCGACGCTCTCAGCATGCTGCGTTGACGCATGGAGCTGCAGCGTCGATGCTGCCAATGTACTCTCGAGGCTGCAATAAGGGATTCTTGAATCGCTGCGTCCACGCTATTTGCTCACTGCGTTGACGCACCAGAATAATCCAGGAGCTTCTTTCTTGATTGTTTGAACTGCTGTGTCCACGTGTCAGCATTTCAGCCTCTTGGATCACGTGCCAAGTCTTGATGGCCTGAATCATCTGCAGACAGACAGAGGAAAATGAACTTAGTTCAGACGAATGTATATACTTAAGCAGAGCTGCCAGTGTATGGACTTGAACAGTGCAGCGAGTGTACAGACTTGGTAAAACAAGGTCCAGTGTATAGACTTGCAGATACGAAGCTAATGTACAGACTTAGAAGGATTTGAACCAGTGTCCAGACTTCAGGTTTAACTGTGGATGTACAGACTTGATCAAGAGTCCAAAATAGATTTGCCACCGACCAATGTATGGACTTGGTGGTCGTGAGACAGTGGCCAAGACACTGTACGGATGGATGTATAGACTTCGCCTAAACACTGTCCGATGTACAGGCTTTAGTCTGAAGCGTTGTATGGACTTGCAAGAGACACACAAAGAGACGGTCAACGAGACGCTGACTCTGTACAGACTTAAGCTAAAGCAAGACAGTCGATGTATAGACTTGATGTAGAAGCCTTCAAGTGATGTATTGACTTTGACCAGATGAGACGCTGCAAGAGACGGACTAATGTATAGAGTTGACAGTGTTCTCTGCAGCAAATGTATAGACTTTGCAAACTGAGACGCAAAGTGAGACGATGAAAGACACTGTGGATGTTCAGACTTTGGCAAGTGTGAGCGAGACAATGCAGACACTGTACAGATTTAGAATATGAAGACCAATGTATGGAAATCATGAATGCATGCTACAGTGCCAATGTGTAGACTTGATGAAACGTGATGCAATGTACACACTTGACAATGCTGAATGAACAAATGAGCAATGTATAGACATTGAAAGCTAACATGCATCCTCAGTGTACAGACTTGCTGGATGCAGTCGAATGTATAGACTTGCTTCCACCGACCAGTGTATAGACTTTAAACAGTGCAGTGTATAGACATGTGAACTGCAAAGAACACTCAGTCAAATTGATAACACACATTCATCAATCACAGACAATCTGATAACATAAATACATCAAAACATCAATAGTTACCAAATCACTCAAAACAAGGTGTTACCAATGAGTGAAAACAATATGTCAACACCATCAACACAGAGGAGTCACAACAATCTCCCCCTTTTTGATGATGGCAACCCCCAATTAAGTGAAATAGCAATAACCTGTCATATAGATGCATTTTTGATGTAAGGCATGATTTGTTATTCAGATTTTATGCAAATGCTATGAATGCATGCAACAACACCCTTCTTTGTCATGCAACAACACCTCTCTTTGACCATAGCATGATGCATACCCTTCTCTGGATTCAGAATTCAATGCACAAATATTCTCCCCCTTTGCCATCAACAAAGAGGAGGGAAAGGAACACAAGGGAATGAGCAAGAAATCATCTGACTGACATTCTGAACAGGTAGTTCAGAAATAAGTATTCTAAAGTATAAAGTCTTCAAGCATATGAATTTAGAAACTACTTTCAGATAGAGTTCTGGTTTAAAGACTATAAAAATTTTGAGTTCATGCACTACAATCAATGGATAAGTTGGCTGTGCATGATAAACCAATAAACCAGAATCACATTTGCATGAGAGATTCAGTTTCAAAATATCTTACTTTCATAGACTCATTGGAAAGATGATTAAGAGATACAAAGTTATGTATTGAAAATAAACAAATTGATATCCAAGAAATTTCTTTTGAAAGAACAGCATTTTTCAATATGAGTTCATTTTGGGCATTCAGGTACCATGTGCCTTTTTGCGTAAGGGTATACATTTATCAGACGCCAATACCCCTAGATACTCAACATCATGCACCATTCTGTCTATGATCAGACACAGTAAAATTGATTTACACCTTTTTGTGTGAGGGTATACGTTTATCAGACGCCAGTTACCCCCAGGTACTCAGTGAAACCAACCTACTATTTTGATCATTTTATACAGAGATAGCTGATACACCTCATGACATGAGTGTTGTCCACTTCTTTGATGGATCACTCAGTTTCTCAGTGATTTATCAGTCATTGCTCTGCCAATGTTATTTTTCAATTGATTTTCAATATTTTTCAATATCTTTCTTAACTGTCCTTTATATGTTTCGGAATGACTTCTTTAAGAACAATACACATACTTAGCTTCTCTAAACATGATTTCAGATGAGTTTTCAGATTTCAGATATGATTAGCTTTGTCTGACATGAAATAAGAGAAGGGGTTGAGAGGTTTATCAATTTTCAGCTTTCTTATATATAGATTGCAATCTTTAAACTCCAAAAATTATAAGATTTAAACCATTAGGTCAGTCTTTAAGCAATTCAAATTCTTATACATGAAGAAGTCCATTTTTTATTGCTTAGAAATCAGAACTGACCAACAGATTGCCATAATGTCAGATTTAAGCATTCAGAGTTAAAAGATGAGTGAATTCAAGAAGGTTGAAGTACACTCTGAATTTCTAACAATACTCCCCCTGTCCATATGCATGCTGCTACAGTACCAAATCAGTCACACCAGCCAAGAGATATATGAAAGATGAGTAGGCTGGTAGAAGAGTCAATCAGCAAGAGAGAGATCAGAAGTGTGAACATCAACACACAATAGCTGAGTCTGGAATTCAGACAGATCAGCTGACAGATAGTATCATGAAGAGAGTTGATCAAATACTAGACAAGAGGTGTTCAAAGCGTGACAAACAAAACACCAATTTTAAAAGCTCCCCCTGTCTAGATGCAATGAAATGCCTTTTTAGGTTTTTCAAACATTTATGTGTGCACTTCTCTTCATGTGTGCAGTATGCAACAATTCTGATAAGGAGAGCATGATGACCAAGCAACATCAAACAAGCTCCCCCTGACAAAATGCATGATATGCAATGAATCATTTCTTTTCATATTTTATTTTATTCAAATTTATGATATGCATTTCACTGCTCTACATGAAGACTTGACCCTTGGTACTTGACGAAGAACCTGGTCACAAGGACCATCTCACACATAGTAAGAACTTCCAGACAGATTTCCCTACCTTTTAGTAACTTACTATTTGATATACCAGGGTTATGCAAATAATATATGCAGTGCAGAGCAGATTTCACAAATAGTCATGCAAATGATGTATGCAGACATTAGACACATGCATTGACTATATGCACTATATGACCCATACAAACTCAGTGCAATATATGCATTTAACAACAAGCACGCAATGCATTGACACAAAGTCTCTATAATGCATCGACTGCAAACATGATTGTGCAGTGCATCTAGCATCTCATTTATTCAGAGCAAACAGCAGTGTGAGAAGAGCATCAAATATGTTTAGAATTAAATTCAGTAGCTGAGTCTGGAGTGCAGACTGATCAGCTAGACAAGAAGAAGACATCAGAAGTCAAGCAGGCAAATCAACAATATCAGATGAAGAATTTTAAACAAAGTTCAGAACTGACCTGATGTGTAGTCATGGGGTTTTCATTCTTGAGTGCCTTGGTTAACCCCTTTTATTCTTCAGCTTCCAAGACACACCTTCAAGATAAAATCAAGTTGATCCTACAGGAACCCAAGAAGTCTTGGGTCCTGAATTACCCCTATCAGGTGTTCTAAATAATTTCTTAGCAATATTGTCATCAAATTCCATTAGAGAGCAATCAGACATAGAATGTCCAAAACTTCCATAATAATGACATGAACCAACAGATTTTCTGGTCCTATGATGCATATCTACAGCAACATGAGACCTATCAAACTGAGCATGAATTTTTCTGTTGTAAGCATGAATTTTTGATTTACCATTACCTGCCCACCAGCATACAGAGGCTCGGTGGCCAGGTTTTTCACATTCATAACAAACAAGAGTCTTTTCTTTAAAACCAGCTTTATTTCTACCCAAGAAATTTTTGTTTGCAGGGAATCTTACAAATTTGGAATTAAAATGATTTCCCTGAGCAAACCAGCAGTCCTTGACTGCATGCCCATACTTACCACATTCAAAGCATCTAAGATGCTTGCTGTTTGATTCATTTTTGCCCCTGTGATTTCCTGACCGGCATTCATTTGCCTTATGCCCAGGCTTGTTGCAAGTGAAACAGATAATATGCTGGCCTGAAGTAGATCTGTGTCTATGTGGGTCATGAGCATGTGTAAAAGATCTAGAATTCACATTGTTATCTTCTTTCAGTTTGAAACATGCATTCATTAAATGACCACGCCTACCACAATAATAACAGGATGCATTAAATTTCTTAGTGGCATGGTTTCTATCAAAAGATTTCCTTGAATGCACTATTTTACTAGCATGCTCATCTTCTTTCAGTATTCTACAATCATCCATGATATGCCCTTTCTTGCCACAATAATATCATGATAATTTCTTCTCTGATGCATGTGAGTGAGTGGATGAATTGTGAGTGACATGTGTCAGTCTATCAGACTCCACACTGCTAGCAGAATTCACATCACATGTAGGGACAATTTTGACTTTATTCAATTGACCATTCTTTTTCAATTTATTGCCCCCTTTCACAAATTTTGTTTGCTTTTCATTTTTTTGGGCTTTGAACTGAAATACAAATGAAGATGATTTCAGATTTTCATTTTATTTTGGGGATTGCTTTGAAGTACTAGCTACATCTGAACCTTACACAAAGGTGTTGTATAGCTGGCTTTTAGTGATTTTCTTAACATCAGAAGTGTAATTTGTTCCCCCCTTTGAATTCTTCTTCTCACTTTTCACAACCGTTTTTATTTTTCTTTCAATTTTTGCAAACTTGGATGCTGAGTTTTCCAGGTCATGAATCTTATTTTCCAAGGATGCTATATGAAGCTCATAACTGGCTATCTCCTGTTCACTGTAATTTACACATTCACTTAAGACTTTATTTGCAATTTTATACTTCTCAACTTCTTATTCCAGATTGATCAAAGTTTGTGATTCTTCATCATGGATAGCTTTTCCTTTTTCTATGGTGAGAAGTCTTTCGGACAAGCCAGTGTTTAACAACTTTAGTTTTTCAATTTCATCCTTCAGTTCATTGTTTTCTTCCTCAAGATTTTTAGCATCAATTTCATTTCCAGCACATCTTTCTCTTCCAGACATTTGCTCCAGTTTTTCAATCAGTTCCTCTTCTCTTTCTTCTGCTTTAATTTTCTCAGCAAGCAGATTTTTGTGATCTTCTTTAAGTGAGGCAGTTTGTTTGTTTAACCATTCATTCTCACTAAAGAGATCTTCATTACGTTCTCTTAATGCTGAGCACATTTTACAATTTGATTTAGCAGAAGAAGACTGTGAAACCTCCTCATTGATTTCATTCATTCTGACCATAAGAGTTTTATTTTTCTTTTGAAAATCCTTATTCTCCAGTTTCAGTTTGTCCATTTCAGTATTAACTTCAGTAAGTTCCTGCATGTCTTTTAGATGCTCCTTTTTCTTATCATTCAACTGATTCTCTATTTCTGACATTTTATCCAAGCATGTTTGTTTTTCAATTTTTAGAGAATCATTTTGTTTCTTAAGATTCTGAACATCTAGCATGCATGCATCATAAGACTTTTTCATATTTGGACAGTTTTCACAGGAATCTTTCAGATTTATTCTATCACATTTCTTTTTCAACATTTTCTTCTCATATTTCAATTTCTTGGATACTTCTAACAAATTTTCATACATCTCTATCAATTCATCGAAAGAGTATCCATCTGATTCAGAGCTCACCTAAGATGAGGTCTCATCTTCATCATCCCGGTTGGCCATCAAGTAGCTATCACCTTGTTGGTTATGCACAGAAACGACTCCGTCATATATCTCCTCTCCAGATGTGCACCTGAGAGCAAAAGGGTACATATCAGTATTGATTGCAGCTCTTAAGATGTTAAGGATTATGACATTTTCACGGTTCTTTATACTGTCTTCTTTAGACCACTTGGTCTCATCATGAGGTAGTTTGTGTGGGCATTTAGATAGTAGCCTCCATAGTTTGGGATCTATGGAGTCTACGTACACACATAGGCCTCCTAGCCAACTATCAAAGTTAGAACCGTCATACACCGGAGGTCGACCCATTTGAGTAAGAGGCAAACAGATTCAGCGCAGTAGACCAGATGACAGGGAATGCAGCAGAACCAGATGAGCAAAGCAATGCACAAGTCGATGAAACAAAATACCGAGCACTGAAAACACACTCTAAAATGCACCAAGGACTAGTAGGATCCTCTGCAGATTGTTAGATCTGTTTAGTCAGAGACCCGCTCTGATACCAATTGTTGGGTTTGATGCAGTATTCAGAGGGGGGGGTGAATGAATATAGCCCTTTAAAAAAATCTTTCGCCCAATTAAAATATGATGCTCTCTAGAATTACTAGTTCGCAAACTAGACAAGCTTAAAAGCTAATAATCAGTTGCAGAGCAAAACAAGCACACAGTGAGATCACTAGAATGCTAACTAGGCTGATTTAGACAGAGAATCGCTCAACTAGAGTTTCGCTCTCTTGACAAATTAAAACAGTCTAAGAAGACTAATTAACTCTTCTTCTCAACCAAAAGCCAAACACATGGAGCGCCCCTATGCATTCATCTAGCGGAAGCACAATAGAACAAAACAAACCACAATGCACAAGGGGTTTTTAGGTAGTTCGGTCCAGCAGACCTACATCCACCCCACACTCAACCCGAGTGTGGATTACTGCTGCGCAACACAGCTTGCGTCCGCTGGACAATACAGCTTAGCCTACAACCGCTGGGCCTCACAGCTTGCCGTCTAGTGGAATCCACCACTGCAACCGCTGGGGATTACAGCTTACCCGTCCAGTGGAAACCTCCACTGCCCGCTGAACAACACAGCTTGCTGTCCAGAGGAGTCCTCCTCTGCAAACCGCTGACTAACAGCTTGAAAGAAAATGTAAAATAGAAAATAAAAGATAAGATAACAGCATTGGAAAGATGTAAACGTAAAGCGCAATGTGGCTCTTAAAGAGCTGACTGGCCTGGATTTGATCCACGGCCAGTGAAGACTAATCTTCAGGCAGCTGCTCTCCTCTTCTCTCGATTTCACTATTTCTTCACAGCTTCTTTCTCTTCTGCTTCTTCTAATCTCTCACTCTCTGCTCTTCTCTTCTCTCACTCTCTGCTCTTCTCTTCTCTCTCTTTTCTTTCCTCTTTTGTGCTGGATCGACAGCTTCTCTCCACTCTGCTTTTTCTTCTTTTTCTCTTTTTCTAGATCGAAGGGCTTTCTGCTCTTCAGGCTTCTTCTTCGATCAGTCTTCTACAGAGGATGAAGACTCGTATATATATATAGCAGCAGCAGTAGCAGCACACTGGGCGAGTGTGGCTTCCACGTTTCCTACCCTAGAAATTCAGACCACGTGGCAGCATCCTGGTTCACGAGCCAGGCACCTCGGATCACGTGCCCTCCATTAGCACGCTCAGCAACTAGAGTCAGGTGGCATTAATGCACTTGCTTTAAGGGGTTGACGCAGCCTTCAAAGACATTCAACTAGCAAAACTCAAGTCTGCTGCGTTGACGCTTCCAACCCATGGCGTTGATGCATTGATGCGTTCCAGTGAGCAACCAGCCTAGCCCTATTGACAGTTGCGTCGACGCTGCTCCACTGCTGCGTTGACGCATCGGTGATACAGCATCTGAACTTAGATGGCTTCAGCGCTCTCACGTTTCGTGTGGAGTGCGTTGACGCATTGTGTAACTGCGTCCACCCTCTGGTTACCTGGTCGATCCATCAACCTGCTGCGTCGACGCCACTTGATGAATGCGTTGACGCACCATAGTAATCCAGTAACCCATTGGCTCTCCCTTTGTAACTGATGCGTCGACGCTCTCAGCATGCTGCGTTGACGCATGGAGCTGCAGCGTCGATGCTGCCAATGTACTCTCGAGGCTGCAATAAGGGATTCTTGAATCGCTGCGTCCACGCTATTTGCTCACTGCGTTGACGCACCAGAATAATCCAGGAGCTTCTTTCTTGATTGTTTGAACTGCTGTGTCCACGTGTCAGCATTTCAGCCTCTTGGATCACGTGCCAAGTCTTGATGGCCTGAATCATCTGCAGACAGACAGAGGAAAATGAACTTAGTTCAGACGAATGTATATACTTAAGCAGAGCTGCCAGTGTATGGACTTGAACAGTACAGCGAGTGTACAGACTTGGTAAAACAAGGTCCAGTGTATAGACTTGCAGATACGAAGCCAATGTACAGACTTAGAAGGATTTGAACCAGTGTCCAGACTTCAGGTTTAACTATGGATGTACAGACTTGATCAAGAGTCCAAAACAAACTTGCCACCGACCAATGTATGAACTTGGTGGTCGTGAGACGGTGGCCAAGACACTGTACGGATGGATGTATAGACTTCGCCTAAACACTGTCCGATGTACAGGCTTTAGTCTGAAGCGTTGTATGGACTTGCAAGAGACACAAAAAGAGACGGTCAACGAGACGCTGACTCTGTACAGACTTAAGCTAAAGCAAGACAGTTGATGTATAGACTTGATGCAGAAGCCTTCAAGTGATGTATTGACTTTGACCAGATGAGACGCTACAAGAGACGGACCAATGTATAGAGTTGACAGTGTTCTCTGCAGCGAATGTATAGACTTTGCAAACTGAGACGCAAAGTGAGACGATGAAAGACACTGTGGATGTTCAGACTTTGGCAAGTGTGAGCGAGACAATGCAGACGCTGTACAGATTTAGAATATGAAGACCAATGTATGGAAATCATGAATGCATGCTACAGTGCCAATGTGTAGACTTGATGAAACGTGATGCAATGTACACACTTGACAATGTTGAATGAACAAATGAGCAATGTATAGACTTTGAAAGCTAACATGCATCCTCAGTGTACAGACTTACTGGATGCAGTCGAATGTATAGACTTGCTTCCACTGACCAGTGTATAGACTTTAAACAGTGCAGTGTATAGACATGTGAACTGCAAAGAACACTCAGTCAAATTGATAACACACATTCATCAATCACAGACAATCTGATAACATAAATACATCAAAACATCAATAGTTGCCAAATCACTCAAAACAAGGTGTTGCCAATGAGTGAAAACAATATGTCAACACCATCAACACAGAGGAGTCACAACACATCTTATTTCTTATTCAGCTGCAAACTATGCTGGTTGCAAGCTAGATCGCAAGAGCATGAGTGGTTATTGCTAATTTCTAGGCAGGTGTCTAGTCTCTTGGGCTTCCAAGAAACAACACTCGGTTACCTTCTCTACTGTAGAGGTAGAATATGTCGTTGCGGAGAGTTGCGACACTCAAGTGATGTGGATCAAACACTAACTCCAAGACTACTCGGTGGATCTTGGATGTGTCCCGATCTTGTGTGATAACACGAGTGCAATTAACCTTGCAAAAAATCCAGTCCAACACTCTAGCACAAAGCATATCAAAATTAGGCATAACTTCTTGCGGGATGAGGTCAATAAAAAGAATTTTGAATTGATATTTGTGGACACAAAAAGTTAAATTGCTGATATATTTACCAAGCCTCTTTGTAATGACAGGTTTTCATCTCTTAGAAGAGACCTTAGTCTGTGTAGACCTCAAAATAATAGGGCTTAAGTTTGTCTTTTAACTCCTTTATTGCCCATGCTTCATATCTTGTTGGCTGAAATAAAAAGTGCGTTTGAAGTGCTCTACTAAAATTGTTGCATAGTTCTTTTGATGTGGTCATATTCAGGGGGAGGTTATGTTTAATTGTTATTGTTGCTGCATTATGCCTGTCATGAATTGCATATCATAAACATTGACTAAATGGTATATAAAATGGTGTGATAGGGACATCCCCAGCCGCTCCATACTTTTTTGAGACTCCGGTTGCTCGCCATCAGTGCATCATCGTCTCCGTCACTTAATTTTGAGTCATAGCATGTAATTTTTGTTTTATCTGAGTCATGTTTGTATCCTCTTTCTTTATCTGAGTCAGTCCATTAGGCTATTGGGCCATTAGTTTAGCTAATTGGGCCCAACTAGTGGGCTAGGCCCATGGCGCCACCCCTGGGATAGTCTAGTCATTAGCTCTTTTGTTCAAGGTTATTTTGGTCCTAGAAATTGTTAGTGTCTATAAATTGGCCTCCCCTCTCCCTCATTTGTAACTATTGATGATCAATTTTATTGAGAATTTCCTGTAATTACTTCTCCTCTCTTTGTCTCTCTTTACCTCTCTCCCTCTCTCCCCCTCTCTCTCTCTAGGGGGCGACCCCCTCTCTCTCTCCTCTCCTCCTCCCTCTAAAATTTGAAATTCCTCTCTCTCTCCCCCCCCCCATTCACTCCTCTTTAAACCCCTCCCCCTTCCCCATACCTCCCATTTAATTCTCCTTCGACCCCTAGGTGGAATTCCCTTCTCCTAGACACCCATTCACTCCTCATCACACCCCTTCACCATCCCCAAGTGACTCTTCAATCTCCCAAGCACCCCTTCCCTTCCACAACACAACCCTTCCCCTTCCCAAGGCCACCAATTATCACCCCCCATTAAGGGTAATTCAAATTCACATTCCCTCCACCCGCTTGTGCCCCCTCACCTTCCCCCTCTCCCTCCCAGCCCCAAATTCACGGCCCCACTCCCACCCACTGCAAACTCCATCACCCAGCCCCATTTTCCCCCTCTCCTAGCCTGGCTCGACCCCCCCTTGACCCCCTATATGTCAGGGGATGCCCCAGCCCCTTCCCATCCCATTTCCCCCTTCTCATCTCCCAAATATCATCCCCTTCTACCACCATACCCTATCCAGGTCGCAAGAAGCAGCTTGCTGCTGGTTGCAGAGCAAGCCACTGTTGTGTCCCTGTGGTTTTGATGATAGCAAACACTATAAGTCATCATGTGTTTGCATGATGATTGAATGATGATTGCAATATGCATCTGATTCTGCATTTAGGCATTGCACTGCGCATTAATGAGGTTTGATTGTTGTGCATTAATGTTTTATGCATTGAATTTAATGATCATTTGCATGATGTGCATTTTCAGATTTATGCACTCTCATGATGCATAGAACCTCATCAGATTGCATGCACAATCATTTCATCGAACATGTTATGTGCACAAAGCTATCTCAGGTTTGATAAGTCATATGCACATACTTAGGCCGATGTTAGTCAGTGTTAGTATACAGAACCATGCACCAGGTCGGTGCTAGTTGCACCATCTATCATACTTATAGTCGGTGCAACATTCTTTGCTTATCTACGTTTAAGGTCTATGCATATGTTTTATGGTCTGAGCATATGTGCTGGACACAGCATACTTAGGCCTGTACACTTGTAAGGTCTATGCACTTGCAAGGTCTGTGCACGTTTTTCCCCAATACACATGTAAGGTCTGTGCAACTCATCCTATAGGTCTGAGCATGATTGCATTTCACTTTATGATGTCTGTGCACATTTAGGTCTGTGCATGCCTAAAGTCTACGCACATTTGCATTTAGCATTACTAAGTCTGTGCATGTTTTTCCAGCAGCGCATATAAAGTCTGTGTACATTGCATAATCAAGTCAGTGCAACTACTATTGAGTGTCTACTCAAGGTCAGTGCAATGTTCAGTTTCAAAGGAACAACATTCGGTGCAACTTTTGCATTGGGCATGTATAAGTCGGTGCAAGCTTTCAATGCTGGCAACACAAATGAGGACGGTGCAAGTTTTCAGTCGGTGCATACTTCAACGCACAAGCATAGTCGGTGCAAGCTTTTAGTCGGTGCAATCTCTTAGCCAAGCAACGTTGGTGCAATGTTCTCCTTGACAACGTCTGCAACAAGGTCGGTGCAAGGTTTTCCCAAGCAAGGTCGGTGCAACTTTTCAAGGTCGATGCTTGTTCCATTTGGCATGAACAAAGGTCGGTGCAACAACTGTTCCAAGTCGATGCTACTCCAGCTCTACAGTAACCAAGGTCGACGCCAACTTTGATCTTAAGTGCCTGAGGTCGATGCTCATTTTGATTCAGTATACAAGGTCTATACACTTCACTGTTCAAGGACTCAAGTGAAGCAGCGAACTCGACGAAGGCACGTGACTGGGCACAAGGAGACAAGTGAGACCAATCATTGGTACAGTAGTGTTGGGCACGTGATCCAAGGGTAGTCTGGCTGAGAATATTCTTCTCTCTCCTGCCACGTGGCCCAATCTTATCCAAAAGGGTTTATGGAGCCCATGTTTTGGGTATAGATATATAGAGGGTGTTCTTCCTCTTAGAAGGGAGAGTTGCCGCCAGAAAGAAAAGGAGAGCAGCCAAAAGAGAAGTAGTGTGCGGTGCAAGAAAGGAAGGAAAAGGGCAGCCACCAGAGAAGAAAGCCAAGAGAGAAAAGAAGAGATAGCTAAGAAGAAGAAGAAGTCCAGAGAGAGCGAGAGAGCTGCGAAGTGAAGAGAGAGAGAGAGAGAGCTGAGAAGTAAAGAGAGAGCCAGAGGCTGAGAAGAAGAGAAGAGGGAGCTTTCCCAGAAGACTTATGTTGGAATTGCTCTTCGGAGCTACAGTTGTTTTTCCCTTTTGTTTTTGTTTTTTGTTTTTTGTTTGTTCTTTCCACCTGCTCAGTGTGTTCTTCTGATCCTTTGATTTGAGGTCGGGGTTCCTCCTGTAGACTCAGGAGAAGGGAGACTGTGTCTTCGGTTTGCAAGTGGCTGGGTGTCACTTGTGATTTCCCTCTGGGTTTCAGAGGAAGGGAGACTTGGATCTTCGGTTGTGAGTGGCTAGGTGTCACTCACGATTTTCCCTCTAGTTTGGAGGAAGGGAGACTGGTGTCTCCGGTTGCTAGTGACGGGGTGTCACTAGCGGTTCCCGTCCAGGTTGGAGGAAGAGATGAGACTGTTCCTCTGGGGCAAGCTGTTAGGCAGCGTTTATTTGCAGACTGGGTCCGCGTCTTGCATTTTGCAAGGAAAGCCTCACTCCGGTTTGGGGTGAGGGGTGGACGTAGGCAGACTGTGGGTCTGGCCGAACCATCTACAAATCATGTCTATCGTGGTTTGCTTTGTGCGCTCTTCCCTATCATCTATCTCCCCTTCACAGGTTGTGTGTGCTTGATCATTTATGATATCTTGTGGAGTTAATGTGAATGTGAAGTGTTTGTTCATACGCTCAGTAGAATTACAACTCATATGTGAGCCTGAGTTTCTCAGTTCACAGTTGTGAAAAGAGAGAGGCTCAGTTGTCTCATTAGTTTATATTGAGTACGGTTAAAAGATTCATCTGTGTGGCTGCTTGCTATTGGGTGCTTGAAGGTTTGGTAGAGTATTCATCATTACATCAGTCTGGGTCCTTGATTAGTATTTGATGCTGTGTTTGTCAGAATTACGATTTAGTGTGAGCTAGTCATTCAGCCTGTGCTTTCTTGTGTCAACTGAAGAGTGCTTAATTTGATTAAGCCATCTGAGATTTTAATTCCGCAATTGTTTTTGAACGGGGATTCATTCACCCCCCCCCTCTGAATCTGTGCATTGTGCTCTAACAATTGGTATCAGAGCAGGTTACTGGTTCTACAGATCCAACGATCTGCAGTGATCCTTGGTGCTTCATGGTGATAATTCCTTTGGTTGCTCCCTGTTTTTGGCTGACTATTCCTAAATCCTTCTTATGGGTCATCCACCGACTTTTAATGGTACTGATTTTAATTTGTGGTTTAATAACTTGCATATGTTTGTTAAGTCTGTTGATCTAGATTTGTGGAAGCTAATTTCACAAGGTCCACACAGATTACTAAAGAACAAGTCCAAATGGACTGATAATCATAGATCTGTGTGTGCTGAAAACCAGAAAGCTTTGGAGATGATGAAGGCCGCTACTAACAGGGCATTCCATTCTTGTTTTTATAATTACAGATCAGTAAGAGAGATATTGGATAGACTGAAGGCCACCGATAAAGAAAACGAAGACACATGCATGATGGCAAACGGCAGTGATCACAACAGTGATCAGGATGATAATGATAATCAGGTAAACCCCTTTGAGAATTTCTCTATAGATGACTGGGAGGATGCCTATGCTGATCTGTTAGATAGGTATAACAGCCTAAGTAAGAAAAATAAATCCCTGAAGAAAAAATTGCATGAAGCTGCTAACTCCAATTCTGAAAATATTAATATTGAGACATTGAAAACTGAGAATGAAATCTTCAGAAAATGACTGAACAATCTTGATTCTGCTGCTTCAGAACTAGATCAGTTGAAATCTTAAAAAGAAATGCTTAAGAAACAAATTGGCTTATTTAAAGAGGAAAATCAAGAACTTGTTCGTGAAATTTCAGAACTAAAAGAAAAACTTAGCTTGATTGATGATGATCAGGTTCATGTCAATAATTTAGTTCAGAATGAAAAACTGATGAAAGATTTTGAATGTGTTAGCTGTGAATGGAATACCCTGAAAATTGAGAATGAATGTCTTAGGAAACAGTGTCTAAAAACTAATGCTGAAACAACATGCTTTGCTAAATCTGCCTGCAATGACTGTCCATTTCTGAAAGAAATAAATGAAAAACTTCACTCAGATTTAGAATGGCAGAAGGACTTAACTGTTTCCTTAAAGGAAGAAAACCAAGATATGTTAAACAAGATTTTAGAGTTTGAACAGATAGAAGAAGAGTTTAATGAGAAAATGAACTCAATAACAATTGATAAAAGCTGTGTTGAAGAAACTGAAAATCTGAAATCAGAAAATGACAAATTGATTAAAGAGATTGAAAAAGTGAAGTAGTTGAACACTGCTATGTCAGAGAGACTTCTTGTCCTAGAAAAAGGAAAATCTGTCTGTATAAAAGAGTCTAAAAAACTGCACAATCTGGAACAAGAAGTTGAGAACTATAAAATTGTAAACAAAGTGCTAAATGAGTGTGTGAATTGTAGTGAACAAGAAATTGCTAGTTATGAATTACATATTACATCCCTGGAAGATGAGATTAAGGACCTAAAGAATTCTTTATCTAGATTTGTTGAAGGTCAAGATAATTTGGATAAGCTGCTAGGGATGAAAGTGAATTTTCAGAAAGAGGGGCTGTGGTATAATCCAGTAAATAAGAATAGCTTTGGAAACAAAATTCATACATCATTTGTAAGTAGCTCAGAACAAACCAGCATCAAAACTCCATTGGTTTTTCGGTTCACTGCAAAGAAAAATCCAAATCTTGCTACTATTCAGAAAAGTCAGAAACCTACTGAAAAAGTTGAAGGAAATGGAAATTTGCATAATAAGCCTACACACACTCATGTTAAAAATGTGCATGTTGTCCACAACACCAACACACATATTCATGCACACAAGAAGAGAATTTCATGCCATTACTGTGGTAGGCTCAGCCATTTGATGAATGACTGTAAATTGATGAAAAAGGATGATCTAAATGCCAGTAAAATGCATGCTAGGAAAACTTATCCTAAAAATCATGCATTTTAGAATAAGAAAATTTCATATTTTTATTATGGCAAGATGGGCCACATTGCTGCCCATTACTGGCATGCCTAGGGAAAGGCTCATTATAAACACCTTAGATTCCCTGCAAAACAGAATGCCTTTGGTAAAGATAGATTTGCTATCAAAGGAAAAGCTTCTATGTGTTCCAACTGTTGGAAGCCAGGCCATCTGGCTAGTGAGTGCTGGTCAGTGATTAAGAGAAGAAATTTCTCTTCCTGTTTTGAATGTGCGAAGTATGGCCACACAGTCCAGGACTGTTGACATATTCAGGGAAAGAAACTCAATTCTAAATTTCTTAAATTCCCTGTAAACAAAATTGATTTTGACAGAAACAAATTTGTGTCTAAGGAAAAATATGTTGAATGCTTTGATTGTGGAAAACCTGACCACCGAGCTTCTGAATGCTGGTTGGCAGGTTATGGAAAACAAAACGTCCATGCAAATAACAAAAATTTTCATGTTAATGCACAAAGATTCCATGCTTATAATAATGTGCATAAAAAGAATTTAAAATCTATTATTTCATGTTATTAGTGTGGACAGTTAGGACATTCCATGTCTAATTGTTATTTGATGAGGTTTGATGATTTTTAAGTGTTGAAAATGAGGAGAGCACCATTCAGAGGTGCTACTGTCACTAAAGGACCCAAGGAGACTTGGGTTCCTATGAATGCAAAATGAGATGCTATTTGCAGGAGTGCCTTGGGATAGAGAATAAAAGGGGTAAATAAACCAAGGCACCAAAGTTGGTAAAACCCCATTCAGGTAATGTTCTGCACCTTTAACATTTGTTCAATTGAGGTTCTTAGAAATCTGCTTTAACTGCATATCATGTCAAATCTGTTCAGTCGAAAGTGTCATGCAGACAAGGTCCTTATGTGTTTTGTCATTTGCATTGAGCTACATGAGTTTATTTGCTCATACTTTGAGATGTGTGTGCACATATTCATTAAAGATATGCTGGATTCATTTCCAATCTGCATGCATTCATGTTCTCACATTTGTCTGGCATGATTCATTGAAAATCTAATAAGACTGCATTTGCACTTCAGTGTCATGCATGATCAACATGGTATATCAAATGGTAAGTTACTAAAGGGAAAATACAATTTTTCTGGAGGTTCTTACTATGTATGAGGTGGTTTTTAGACCAAGTCCTCTACCCAGTACCATTGGTGAAAACTGCACATAGATCAGTCTAAATGTCGATAAGCATAACTCATCAAACTCTCTGCATAATTGTCATTGCATATGCAGCATTGAGAGTATCTCATATGGCATACTGTTAAAGGGAGTCAGTGCATTTGCATACATGAGTTGATTGCATTCGATTAATTTTGAAAACACCAAAAAGGCTGTTTCAGTGCATCAAGTCAGGGGGAGCATATAAATAAATCTCATATTTTGAGAAGCATGTCTATTCATCCATTTACTTCTTATCCTATTCGGCCAACATAAATTGCTCATTCAGTCAACCGATACCCTTTTTATCTAGACATATCTTCACTCATTTTGCAACTTCTGCTTCTCTTGCAACATTCATCACCAACTGGCATCAGCGTGTATCACTTCTTTCTAATTATTCTGAATTCACTTGAAACTGATACTCTTCTTGAGTCTGAAATCTATTGTTGCTTTTACATTTTCCTGATGCACTTTTGGCCATCTCTGCAATATGCATGAACTTCATATGCTCTCACATTTGATGCATGTTCTTGCTGCTACTTCTATTGAAAAGAGGTTGCTCTCAGACCTCCTTGACCTGAAAATTGAAAGAATTTCAATCTGTATATCATGACCATAAATCTGAAAATCTTGACAACAAGGAATCTTCTATTATACAGGTTTATGAATGTTCAAAAAGATCATAATGGTTTAAGGTTAATGTATTCATTGAGTTTGGTTCTGAATATCCTGAAAAATATCTGAATCATGTTTTAATAAACTTTAACCAAATGTTTCATGTTGTGTCTTATAAAATCTTCTGAAATCTGAACTATTGAATACATGGCTTTATTTGGTTGAAGTACATAAAATTAGTATTGTTTTGAAACAAATGAGTTTTATGGAATGTCTAAAGGGTAAATAGCTGTCAGAACAATGACTTTCGTCATTGAGAAACCATGTCCAAAGGACTGTGTCATGAGGGGCCATAGTTAACTCTGCTTAAAAATGATTGATAATCTGGCAGAGTAATGGCCTGCGCACTGAGAAACATATCTCACTCATCAAAGAAATGAGTTGAGGTATGTCATGAGGTGTAAATGTTAACTCTGTTAATTATAAAGCATGACTGTTAGTCACACTAAGTGTTCAGGGATATTGACATCTGATCAACGTATATCCTCCGGTTACAAGGTGTGCACTGAACTAGAGTGCTCTTGAAATATGTAGCATGAAAATTTTTATTGAACAAATTGCAATATTTGAATATTGATGCAAAAGATAAATTGCTATAACCCTAGACAAAATTATATGGCTTCATAATTGTTTGATCTCAATACTAGTGAATGTAATTCCGAAAGAAGTCATTGAATTTGATTGTGTAAGAAAAAGGGAGGTTAATCAAGATATAATTATGAGGGCTTGGTTCATTTTTATTAAACCGTGAATTCAGATATAAATACAGAATTTTATTGGCAAACTTTGTATACATCATGTTTAAACCATGCCGCTTAGTAAAGTTCATTCATAAGCCCTTATAATGGAAGACTGAAAAATTCAATTTTGGATTTATGAAATTGATATCTCCTTGAAAATCTTATTGAATTACTCATGTGTTTGAAACTTATTTGGAATTCTCTAGCTCACTGCCATTTGATTATTGATAAAATTCATCATGACCAGAACTTATCTTTGATTGCCCCTGTGTTTTTGCTGATAGATGCTTATCACTTCTTCCACTCCAATCCCTTTGCTTTGTCAAAGAGGGAAATTGTCACATCAACATATTTCTGGCATTAAGGGGGAGATTAATCTACTTGACACTCCTTCTTGGTTGTCCTTCATCATACCCTATTCTTACTTCTTTTCACTTCACATTTTCAGGGGGAGTAGGGTTACTAGATGTGTATGTTCTTATCTGGCTGTTTAGACTCGTTTGGTAAACTATTTTTCATGCATGCATGCTTGCCATTTATCTTATCAAACTATTTTCTTTTTTATGAAGTCAAAGGGGGAGAATAGATTGTCTGTCTGTCAGCATCATGCTTTATCTTCATGACTCATAGTGCTGCCATCATCAAAAAGGGGGAGATTGTTGTGTCCCTGTGGTTTTGATGATAGCAAACACTATAAGTCATCATGTGTTTGCATGAAGATTGAATGATGATTGTAATATGCATCTGATTATGCATTTAGGCATTGCACTGTGCAATAATGAGGTTTGATTACTGTGCATTGATGTTTTGTACATTGAATTTAATGATCATTTGCATGGTGTGCATTTTCAGATTTATGCACTCTCATGCTGCATAGAACCTCATCAGATTGCATGCACAGTCATTTCATCGAACATGTTATGTGCACAAAGTTCTCCCAGGTTTGATAAGTCATATGCACATACTTAGGTCGATGTTAGTCGGTGTTAGTATACAGAACCATGCACCAGGTCGGTGCTAGTTGCACCATCTATCATACTTATAGCCGGTGCAGCATTCTTTACTTATCTACGTTTAAGGTCTGTGCATATATTTTATGGTCTGAGCATATGTACTGGACGCAGCATACTTAGGCTTGTACACTTGTCAAGTCTATGCACTTGCAAGGTCTGTGCACGTTTTTCCCCAATACACATGTAAGGTCTGTGCAACTCATCCTATAGGTCTGAGCATGATTGCATTTCACTTTATGATGTCTGTGCACATTTAGGTCTGTGCATGCCTAAAGTCTACGCACATTTGCATTTAGCATTACTAAGTCTGTGCATGTTTTTCCAGCAGCGCATATAAAGTCTGTGTACATTGAACAATCAAGTCGGTGCAACTACTATTGAGTGTCTACTCAAGGTCAGTGCAATGTTCAGTTTCAAAGGAACAACGGTCGGTGCAACTTTTGCATTGGGCGTGTATAAGTCGGTGCAAGCTTTCAATGCTGGCAACACAAATGAGGACGGTGCAAGTTTTCAGTCGGTGCATACTTCAACGCACAAGCATAGTCGGTGCAAGCTTTTAGTCGGTGCAATCTCTTAGCCAAGCAACGTTGGTGCACTGTTCTCCTTGACAACGTCTGCAACAAGCTCAGTGCAAGGTTTTCCCAAGCAAGGTCGGTGCAACTTTTCAAGGTCGATGCTTGTTCCATTTGGTATGAACACAGGTCGGTGCAACAACTGTTCCAAGTCGATGCTACTCCAGCTCTACAGTAACCAAGGTCGACGCCAACTTTGATCTTAAGTGCCTGAGGTCGATGCTCATTCTGATTCAGTATACAAGGTCTGTACACTTCACTGTTCAAGGACTCAAGTGAAGCAGCAAACTCGACGAAGGCACGTGACTGGGCACAAGGAGACAAGTGAGACCAATCATTGGTACAACAGTGTTAGGCACGTGATCCAAGGGTAGTCTGGCTGAGAATATTCTTCTCTCTCCTGCCACGTGGCCCAATCTTATCCAAAAGGGTTTACGGAGCCCATGTTTTGGGTATAGATATATAGAGGGTGTTCTTCCTCTTAGAAGGGAGAGTGGCCGCCAGAAAGAAAAGGAGAGCAGCCAAAAGAGAAGTAGTGTGCGGCGCAAGAAAGGAAGGAAAAGGGCAGCCACCAGAGAAGAAAGCCAAGAGAGAAAAGAAGAGATAGCTGAGAAGAAGAAGAAGTCCAGAGAGAGCGAGAGAGTTGCGAAGTGAAGAGAGAGAGAGAGATATATGAGAAGTAAAGAGAGAGCCAGAGGCTGAGAAGAAGAGAAGAGGGAGCTTTCCCAGAAGACT
Source organism: Amorphophallus konjac (assembly GCA_022559845.1). NCBI lineage: Eukaryota > Viridiplantae > Streptophyta > Magnoliopsida > Alismatales > Araceae > Amorphophallus > Amorphophallus konjac. The sequence goes on along the minus strand of JAHNEJ010002878.1, from coordinate 56,980 downwards.
TATGTTGGAATTGCTCTTTGGAGCTATAGTTGTTTTTCCTTTTATTTTTATTTTATTTTTTTTTGCTTTTCGTTTGTTCTTTCCACCTGCTCAGTGTGTTCTTCTGATCCTTTGATTTGAGGTCGGGGTTCCTCCTGTAGACTCAGGAGAAGGGAGACTGTGTCTCCGGTTTGCAAGTGGCTGGATGTCACTTGTGGTTTCCCTCTGGGTTTCAGCGGAAGGGAGACTTGGATCTTCGGTTGTGAGTGGCTGGGTGTCACTCACGGTTTTCCCTCCAGTTTGGAGGAAGAGAGATTGGTGTCTCTGGTTGCTAGTGACGGGGTGTCACTAGTGGCTCCCCTCCAGGTTATAGGAAGAGAGGAGAGTGTTCCTCTGGGTCAAGCTGTTAGGCAGCGTTTGTTTGCAGACTGGGTCCGCGTCTTGCATTTTGCAAGGAAAGCCTCACTCCGATTTGGGGTGAGGGGTGGACGTAGGCAGACTGTGGGTCTGGCCGAACCATCTACAAATCATGTCTATCGTGGTTTGCTTTGTGCGCTCTTCCCTATCATCTATCTCCCCTTCACAGGTTGTGTGTGCTTGATCATTTATGATATCTTGTGGAGTTAATGTGAATGTGAAGTGTTTGTTCATACGCTCAATAGAATTACAACACATATGTGAGCCTGAGTTTCTCAGTTCATAGTTGTGAAAAGAGAGAGGCTCAGTTTTCTCATTAGTTTATATTGAGTACTGTTAAAAGATTCATTTGTGTGACTACTTGCTATTGGGTGCTTGAAGGTTTGGTAGAGTATTCATCGTTACATCAGTCTGGGTCCTCGATTAGTATTTGATACTGTGTCTGTCAGAATTTCAGTTTAGTATGAGCTAGTCATTCAGCCTCTGCTTTCTTGTGTCAACTGAAGAGTGCTTAATTTGATTAAGCCATCTGAGATTTTAATTTCGCAATTATTTTGAATGGGGATTCATTCACCCCCCCTATGAATCCGTACCTTGCACTCTAATAGCCACGACATCCCCAGAAGGCTTCAGGTGACCTATCTTATATCGGTGGAATTGTCTTCGAGTCAGCTTCGTAGACAAGGTGGTCCCGCCATCATCCGACCTTGGAGTGGCCCAGAGGAGTTGATCTCGCTAGACTGCGCATCCTATCCCCGGTAGGTGACCTGAGGCCGAGTGCAGAGGCTCCCACGACCAGCTCGGTGAGGCTCCTGGCACGACCTTTAGAGGGGAAGAACTACATCCATTCCTCTTTAATCCTCTAGAAGGAGAAGGCCATTCGCCCACCGGAGCACCAGGTTCTAGCCCTCTTCGTCAAAGTGCGCAAACTGATCTTGCTTGATCCAGGTTGGACCGACCCCTACTCCTATGTTCAGTACGCTATGCTCCGACCTCTTCTGGGAGTCCCATCAATTTCTGTGCAAAGGGGACTTCCTCACGAACGTGTTGACTGTAGCCTCACCCTCATCGCAGTCCAGGAGAGCTCGTGGCAACCTTTTCTTCAGGCAGTTGCTACTCTGGGCCAGGTGGAGCTGCGCCAGACCGGTCCTGATCCCAGGGTTGTCCCGGCCACAGTCGAGATCTGATCAACCCACAAATCCATCGACGAGTTCCAAGACCAGCCTCGAACATTCCTGCACCAGTCCCATCACCAGAAGTAGCCAGAAGAGTTCGTGGGAGCCCCGATACCAACACCCTGTCAGGCAGATCTAGACTGGGCATCACCGGAGCCGATCGGGTCGTCAGAATTACAGCAGCTCAAACCGACTTTCGGACGAACCGCAACTCCTGCCACAGGCTGCTACCTCGACCCCGGACGATCCAGCACCAACCCAGCTTCTGCTGGTGCTCAGAGGTGCCTATAGCACCGTCTTCCTCAGCCAGCAGTCCCTACAGAACCGAACCGACCCCGGCAATTCAACTTTCGCCATCTGAATTCCCCACCCGCTTGCCTGGCTGGCTAATCGCCCCTCCCTGCGTGGAGGTAGTATTTTCATGTACTATTGTCTTCCCCACCCCACGATCACCCTCCTGCCTGAGGTGTAGTGATTGTAATAGCAGGTCGCCGATCGAAGCGACACCGACGCGGCATGCAGGTGAGTACCCACGCCTCCCCGCTCGCCATCGTCTCCGATCGGGATTGGCGTCTTCACGCCGACCAGGTGTGCATCTGGTGATACCGTTGCTGGTCTTTCCTTTGCTTAGCTTAGTATCATTTCTAATTTTCCCATCGGTGGTGAGCGAGCGCCCGATCCAAAGTCAATCAAATTGAGTGTCCACCGCAGAGCGAGTTGTGAGAGAAACCCCAAAACCCACGCCCTCGGCATGTTGGCTGCCCACGGAATGGGGCATCCCAAGCCCTTAGGGGTTCAGCCCAAGCTATCCAAAGCCCCGGAACATCGAGGTCCCACCTCAGACCCTCTCTATCATAGCCGAGTTGCCTACAGGCAATAGTGTGCGCCGCGCAGGTAAGCCCGCTTGAGTGAGTTCATCGCTTCCATAGTTTGCTTGTGGGTCTAGGTCTTAGGTGCGTCGAGTCAAACCCAGTGGCATCCTTGCCCGTGCCATATCATGGTGACATGGGGAAGGGTAGGTAAAGCCTATCTGGAAACTATCACTAAGTGTAAGGTGATCTTCTGATCTAAGTTCTTCGCTAGGTACCATCAATCAACTTGCATTTAGAGTAAAATCACATGTTATTTCTTATGTTTATAATGCACTGGCATGATAAAAAGATCGCATATTTTAAGGACATGTGGACACCAAAATTTTCATGTCTAATTATATATATATATATATAGAATAATAAAGAAAAGAAACGAAAAGAAAGAAAAAAAGAAGAAGAAGAGGAGGGTCAACTGATCCCGGCAGACCCCTCATCCGGTGGCATCCGCCCGCCTTCATCCGGTGGCTCCGCCCCCCTTTCATCCAGTGGCCGTGCGGGCAATCTATCCGGTGGCCTTTTATGGCCCTCATCTGGTGGCCCTCCATGGGCTATGGTCCGGTGGCTCTTCACGGGCTCTCGTCCGGTGGCATCCCCGAGCCCCTCATCCGATGGCGCGCGATGGGCTTACATCCGGTGGCCCTTTAGGGGCTTGTATCTGGTGGCAACAACGGGAGATCGAAATAGCCACGGTGGCCGATGACCGCTGGACATTCCCAGCGACCCAGGGTCTTCGCCTAGTGGCGACCCTTTGATTGGCACGCAGCAGATGTCGAAGAGGACCGCTTCCTCATTCATGCAAGCCCTGAAGGGCCCCTTGTTGCTGCCAATGTCCTGCCCCTTCCAAAGAAGGAAAGATGCTAGCCGATGAGGACGTGATGAAAAGTCCCCGTCGAAGCGATATTGGGCGGGCCGCCGTGCCGCAGAAGCTTATACCACTCTTACATATACACCTAGAGGGTATAAGAAAAGAAGAACACTAAAGAAAAGGGGGGGAGACGATCAAACAATGGAGAAGGGCCAGATACAGAGCGAAGAGAAGAAGAGACATCGTGCGAAGAGAAGAAGGTGAGAAGAGAGGAAGAGAGCTCGTAAGAAGAGAGAAGAGTGAGGGAAAAGAGAACAGAGAGGGGAGGTTTGGAGGGGAGGAGCCAATGCTCTGTTCCCTCCCCACTGTATTTTGTCCCTTTCTTTCCTTCCCTTCTTTCTTTACGATGTATTAGCCTCCACGCTGACCCTTATGCAAGGAATAAAAGAACAGCTCGCCCCATCTTCATGGTGTGTGCGTGTTTTCTCTGTGTCTGCGTTCGCTGCTATCTTATATGTCTCCCTTCCTCTATTTATCATGTGTCAAGGGCGTCTATGGCTGTGTGTCTGTGTCTCTTGCCATTTGTGCTCACGTTTGTCCCGTGTCTTTGTGTGTTTTCCCACTGCCCTCAAGCGTAGTGTGCTTCTCCCCCTTTACTGTCGCCTTGCTTAGCAGAACCATGTTTTCTCCCTCCTTCCCTTCAACTGGTAAGACATCCATCCATGGGGTTGTTGCCCAGGGCTTGATAGACCTCTAGGCCCCATGGGTGGTGTTGTCACCTTGAGTTCCAAAGGGTTCATGCTCTTAAGTCCTTCTTTTGCATTTGTTGCTCCCTTCCTTCTATCCGACTCTTCAAGAGGCTTGCTGCGAACAGGCCACCACCTGGGCCCTGCTAGCTTATGTCTGAAGCCCAGGCATTTTTGGCGCCACGCTCCCCCCATGTTGTAATGAATCCTCTCCCACCGCTGGTCACCCTTCTGCCTATGGGGCAAACTGGCAACATAGGCCAGATTCTGAGTTCTGCTTGCTGAAATTGGTCTCCTTGTGGAATGTCTGCTGGAAGCCTTCTCTCGTGCCTTTTTTCCTGCAGACCTCTCACATTATCTAGTGGCCCTGCTAACCCGCCCCCTTATCCAGTGGCCCGCTCACTCTCCTCATCCGGTGGCAATGCCGTTGTCCGGTGGCTGCCCCATCTTTATTCCTTAACTGGTGGCCCGCCTGCCTGCGTGATCCGGTGGCTCTGTTCTCCCCCCATATCCGATGGTGTCGCCCCCCTTGTCCGGTGGCCGACCTACCCACGTGATCCGGTGGGTCCGCTCCACCCTTCTTGTTATGACCACCAATTGGGCACTGGCCCAATTGTGTACAATTCGAGCCTATGAACTCAATGAGCTAGAAAATATAGACAGATTATGGAAGGATCCATAGGAAATTCAAAAACTTAATGTAGGGAGGTCAGAATTAGGTGAAACCAAGCCCTCGAAATGACCATTGGGTAAGAAACAACTCTGATGAAGAATATAATTTCTGAATAAAAGGTCTAATAGGGGTTAAGAGGGAGTTTGTGAAGATAGGTCGAAACAGTTGCAGAAAACGTTGCCACCTGTTGAAATAAGGATATCTTGACCCATAGTTATCCAAATGGGCTGAAACTTGGCCCATTAGAAAGATTGAGCCCTTAACCCAAACTCTTCTGTTGGGGTGGAAACCCAATTCGCATCAGAACCCAAGGTTCTGAGTCTTTTACTGCTAGCTGTCACGAAGTGGAGTGACTGTTAGGAGAATTCGAATGTAATTAATGGGAAATTCATAACTTCATCTATGGTTAATGATATGACCTAAAAACTAAGGCCAAAATTCCGAGTAGGATGTTAGCAACAACTTCTATGTTGGGGACAAGGCCAATTACTGCCTGGATGCTAGAGTTATACCCAGATTCCCTCGGGCTACCGAAAGGTCGCAATTGGAATGAGGGAGAATAAATGATAATTTTACAAAAATCATAACTCGGGCTAGGAATGAGGTAATGCGATGAAACCATGATCTAGAGTTGGATTGAGAAGTCCTCTTGATTTCCTATGAATAAGTCCCAACTCAAATCCAAATAGAAGAGCGCGTCCACTCGCATTTATGACAAGGTAGACGAAGGGTCGCGACTGAAATAGAGGAGGAATATCGTTAATATTGCTAAAAGCATAACTCATGCTAGATTTGATAAAATTCAATGAAACTATGACTAGAAGTTAGATCTAGAAGTTCTCTTCATTTCATATGAAGACATCCCAACCTATATCCTAATAGGAAAGCGCGCCCATTCATATTTATGATCGGGTAGACGAAGGGTCACCTCTGTTCAAACCAAAGGGGTGCTTAGCATTAACCCCTCCTTAAATCAGCAACCTTGGGAGTAGGTTGGGCCTCGCGGGTCGTGGGTAGGACCTTGGGAGGCTTGAAGACTATATAAGGAGGTGGGTTTCAAGGGTGGTCAGCCATTAGCAACACTTATCTTCATTTTCTACTGCCTATGGCTCCTCTTGTGAAAGAAAGAGAGGTGAGGGACCTTGGCCTTTGCGTAGGAGGGTGAACCTGCAGCGAAGTCTTGGGTGGATCTGGGGTGTGGATCTCATCCCCATATCGAAAGGAAAAGTTTTAGGTGGATCTGGGGTGTGGATTTCATCCCAGGATCGTTGGTCTAATATCTCAATAAGTAGGCACCTAACCTCAATTTTTAGGGGTCAATGATGTATTAGAATGATTTCAAAGACATTTTCTACACTTTAAAGAGGGACTAAGGGCATGTGGGGACCACCACCATGCTCATTTTTGGTTTTTGGTTTCATCAAGTTTCGGGCTTCCATGAGTTTCCTCTCAGTCTCTAAGGTTAGTACAGTCCCTGGTAAGGTCAACAGACATATGGTACAGTCCCTGGTATGGTCAACGCACATATGGTACAGTCTCTGGTAAGGTCAACACACATATGGTACAGTCCCTGGTAAAGTTAATGCACATATGGTAATCCCTGGTAAGGTCAATGCACATATGTTACAGTCCCTAGTATGGTCAACGCACATATGGTACAGTCCTTGGTAAGGTCAACGTACATATGGTACAATCCATGGTATGGTCAATGCACATATGGTACAATCCCTGGTAAGGTCAACGCACATATGGTACATTTCTAAGTAAGGTCGATGCACATTGGGGTTTGGCCTATCTAAGGTCGATGCACATTTGGGAGGGGTCAATATAAGGTCGATGCACATCTGCCCAGGCCTTAGGTAAGGTCTATGCACATTTTGCCCCAGGCTAAGTAAGGTCAATGCACATTTGCCCAAGCCTTGAGTAAGGTCAATGCACATTCTGTCCCAGGCTAAGTAAGGTCGATGCACATTCTGCCCAGGCCAACATAAGGTCGATGCACATTGGGGTTTGGCATGTCTAAGGTCGATGCACATTTGGGAAGGGTCAATATAAGGTCGATGCACATCTGCCCATGCCTTAGGTAAGGTCGATGCACATTCTGCCCCAAGCTAAGTAAGGTCGATGCACATTTGGCCAGGCCTTGAGTAAGGTCGATGCACATTCTGTCCCAGGCTAAGTAAGGTCGATGCACATTCTACCCAGGCCAACATGAGGTCGATGCACCTGGGCTCAGACTCAATTTCCAGAAACCAAGAAAAAGGGGATTTTGAAAGGGCATTTTAATTCATAAAAATCTAGAAAAATAGGAAATGATGGGAAACCAAGGCAGAACCTTCTTATAAAAATTTCATGCACCCAGAAATTCTGTACTTTTAGATATAAATCATTTTCTGTGCATGTGTAGCCTAGAAGGATAAACCTATTCTAACCTGAACATGACTGCAAGTATGTTTAGCCCTCTTAAACTATTAGAAGCACATCTGTGAGCATGTTTAGAATATTAGAAGCACGACTGTGAGCATGTTTAGCCCCTTAAATTAATGAAAGCATGTCTGTTATGATAAACATCATGCTAGTCACTATAAGATAAATAAGAATATGAATGTTATGAATGGAAACACCAGCATTCTGTGAGATAGGACTTCGATCCCTTTATGGGGCGGCCTTTCTGCGGGATGGCAATACGTAATGCCGTGGAAGTAAAAGATCCCAGGGGATGGCGATACGTAATGCCCTGGTTTAAAATCTTATTGATTCAGTCTTCGGTCCCATTGTGGGGCGGCCTTTGTGGGACGGTAATACGTAACGCCACTAGGCCACAAGAATCTAGGTGGGAGTTCGCTCTCGGAGCTGCGCAGTACTCTTTCATTCATTGTGTGTGTGGGCCTCCTGTGTTTACGACATCTGTTTGTTTCCATGACTAACGAAAATGCGATAATGTGTAATTGCTCATTCACCGTGGTTTTAGCGCATGCATGGGTACCTTACATGTTAGTTGAAGAATATGTATTTTCCTCGTATGAGTTATTTTAAGCAGATGATAATGAATGGATTATGCTATTATTAACATCTGAATCATGTATATAATTCGGTTATATAGATGCGAGTTAACCCCAGTTTGTTTAGGCTGCCTACTGAGTGTCCCACTCACCCCTTTGTGACATACATTTTCAGGAGACATAGAGAAGGAGGTTGAGGAGGATGCTGCAGCCGAGGAGTAGTGCTAGTTTATAGTTCGTCTGGGTATGCTGTGGATGATTGTTTCTATTATATGTATGGTTGTGGGGTGGTGAGCCTATGTGGACTCATGTTTAATCTGGAACAATGGACATGTACTTATTTTGGAAATTATGAATGGTTGAGATGTCACCTACATTTCTTGTAACATGTGATTTCTCTCTCTCTCTCTCATGCGAGTGTATGCATGTTTATATAATTGTGCTTCCGCGATATGTGCGAAGTAATGTCTCGAGGGTCGACGGATGAAAGAAAAAAATACCCATAAATTAGGGATCGGATCTCGGGGTGTTACAGAGTGGTATCAGAGCACGAGAGACAAACCATGGTTACAACCATTCCAATTGTCCAATTAGTAGAAGAAGAGGTAGGCTAGAGTGAAAAAGGGTAGGGTATATTTATAACCCATTTTAAACAAACCCTCACAGGTAACAATTGAAACCATAAGGATTTAAGGGACACATTAAGTTAGGTTCTAATGAATACCTATGTATAGGTTCAAGGAGCAGAAGACGATGGGCAAAAGGCCTAGGCGAGCAGAAGGGAGGCAGGACAAGGAAAAGGTGGCACATCCGGAGTCGGTACCAAGGAATAGGCTGAGGGTTCCAGTCTGTGTCCATTGTAAGCGCACCCATCTTGGGCAGGAGTGCCGGAGGACAGAGGGCAAATGCTATGAATGCGGCGAGGCCAGACATTTTGCAATGGACTACCCTAGGAAGGCTCAGCAAAAGCCAGTACCATCGCAGGAGAAATCTGATAGAAATTAGAAAATGTCGAATGCTATTTGCAGTATCATAGACTCTTGAGTGTAAATGGAAGAGGTTGTCCCTTACTCATGGTTATCCCAACTTCAGGTTTGTTAGGCCTTCTGAATTGATAAAGGATATACAATCCTTCATTCCATCGACTATTAAGTACTCCCCCTTTTTTTTCAAGGTACAAAGCAAGAAATTGATATCTAGGGTCATACTTTTCCTGTCTCTGACATATTTAATGCCTATTAAGATATCTCATTATGTTGATGCCATGAATTTTAGACAATGATACCCAATTGCATACTTTAACCTGATGACCTTGCTCCTCAACTAGCTACAAAATACTTATCAAAGCATAGAAGGGGGTTTCTGCTAGGGGGTTCATAGTGATAGTTTTACCATGAATAATAATGTCCATTCAGCATTGATCCACAGTCTGGCTTCCCCACTAATTGCATCAATGGGTTTACCTTGTGCCTCACCAAGTTATTTTTGAAGTTCTGAGTTGCACGCGGTATGAAATCGTTCCCCCATTTTTTAGATTGTTGAGCGGGTAGGCTTTAACATGGAGTTACGGGCTTTGTAAAGCTCAGTCGTTTCAGTCCATATGTTTAAGAAAAATTGAAGGGAGTGAAAACCATGTGTTCCTAAAGATGTCTCTCCCATGTAGTCATGCGATTCGGGGAGAGGCGCAAACTTGGTCCTAGATATATCGGGCCTTTTGAGATTTTGCAAAAGGGCTGGCGAGGTGGCTTATCGACTTGCACTTCCGCCTGCTCTGTCGCATGTACATCCGGTCTTCCACGTCTCTATGCGCCAGGACTACCCTCAACTAATTCGGTCTGTAATTTTTCTTAAGAGGAAATTTTTTGAGTTGATTTTGAGGATGAACTTATTTTTAAGGGGGAGAGGATGTTATGACCACCAATTGGGCACTGGCCCAATTGTGTACAATTCGGGCCCATGAACTCAATGAGCTAGAAAATCTAGATAGATTATGGAAGGATCGTTAGAAAATTCAGAAACTTAATTTAGGGAGGTCATAATTAGGTGAAACCAAGCCCTCGAAATGACCATTGGGTAAGAAATAACTCTGATGAAGAGTATAACTTCTGAATAAAAGGTCTAATAGGGGTTAAGAGGGAGTTTGTGAAGATAGGTCCAAACAGTTGCAGAAAACGTTGTCACTTGTTGAAATAAGGATATCTTGACCCATGGTTATCCAAATGGGCTGAAAATTAGCCCATTAGAAAGATTGGGCCCTTAACCCAAACTCTTAAGTTGGGGTGGAAGCACAATTCGCATCAGAACCCAAGGTTCTGAGTCTTTTGCTGCCAGCTGTCATGAAAAGGAGTGATTGTTAGAAGAATTCGAATGTAATTAATGGGAAATTCATAACTTCATCTGTGGTTAATGAAATGACCTAAAAATTAACGTCAAAATTCCGAGTAAGATGTTAGCTACAACTTCTATGTTGGGGTCGAGGCCAATTACTGCCTGGATGATAGAGTTATACTCGGATTCCCTCGGGCTACCGAAAGGTCGCAATTGGAATGAGGGAGAATAAATGATAATTTTACGAAAATCATAACTCGGGCCAGGAATGAGGAAATTCGATGAAACCATAATCTAGAGTTGGATCGGGAAGTCCCATTAATTTCCTATGAAGACGTCCCAACTCAAATCCAAATAGAAGAGCGCGCCCACTCGCATTTATGACCAGGTAGACGAAGGGTCGCGACTGTAATAGAGGAGGAAGAACATTAATATTGCTAAAATCATAACTCACGCTAGATTTGATGGAATTCGATGAAACCATGACTGGAAGTTAGATCTAGAAGTCCTCTTCATTTCATATGAAGACATCCCAACCTATATCCTAACAGGAAAGCACACCCATTCACATTTATGATCGGGTAGATGAAGGGTCACCTCTGTTCAAACCAAAGGGGTGCTTAGCATTAACCCCCTCCTTAAATCAACAATCTTGGGAGCAAGTTGGGCCTTGTGGGTCGTGGGTAGGACCTTGGGAGGCTTGAAGACTATATAAGGAGGTGGGTTTCAAGGGTGGTCAGCCTTTAGCAACACTTATCTTCATTTTCTGCCGCCTATGGCTCCTCTTGTGAAAGAAAGAGAGGTGAGGGACCTTGGCCTTTGCGTAGGAGGGTGAACCTGCAGCGAAGTCTTGGGTGGATCTGGGGTGTGGATCTCATCCCCATATCGAAAGGATAAGCTTTAGTTGGATCTGGGGTGTGGATTTCATCCCCGGATCGTCGGTCTAATATCTCAATAGGTAGGCACCTAACCTCAAATTTTAGGGGTCAATGATGCATTAGAATGATTTCAAAGATATTTTCTACACTTTAAAGAGGGACTAAGGGCATGTGGGGACCACCACCATGTTCATTTTTGATTTTTGATTTCATCAAGTTTCGGGCTTCCATGAGTTTCCTCTCAGTCTCTATGGTTAGTACAATCCCTGGTAAGGTCAACAGACACATGGTATAGTCCCTGGTATGGTCAACGCACATATGGTACAGTCTCTAGTAAGGTCAACGCACATATGGTACAGTCCCTGGTAAAGTTAATGCACATATGGTAATCCCTGGTAAGGTCAACGCACATATGTTACAGTCCCTAGTATGGTCAACGCACATATGGTACAGTCCTTGGTAAGGTCAACGTACATATGGTACAATCCCTGGTATGGTCAATGCACATATGGTACAGTCCCTGGGAAGGTCAACGCACATATGGTACATTTCTAAGTAAGGTCGATGCACATTGGGGTTTGGCCTATCTAAGGTCGATGCACATTTGGGAGGGGTCAATATAAGGTCGATGCACATCTGCCTAGGCCTTAGGTAAGGTCCATGCACATTCTGCCCCAGGCTAAGTAAGGTCGAGTCACATTTGCCCAAGCCTTGAGTAAGGTCGATGCACATTCTGTCCCAGGCAAAGTAAGGTCGATGCACATTTGCCCAGGCCTTAAGTAAGGTCGATACACGTTCTGCCCAGGCCAACATAAGGGCGATGCACATTGGGGTTTGGCCTGTCTAAGGTCGATGAACATTTGGGAGGGTTCAATATATGGTCGATGCAGATCTGCCTAGGCCTTAGGTAAGGTCGATGCACATTTTTCCCCAGGCTAAGTAAGGTCGATGCACATTTGGCCAAGCCTTGAGTAAGGTCGATGCACATTCTGTCCCAGGCTAAGTAAGGTCGATGCACATCTACCCAGGCCTTAAGTAAGGTCGATGCACATTCTGCCCAGGCCAACATGAGGTCGATGCACCTGGGCTCAGACGTAATTTCCAGAAACCGAGAAAAAGGGGATTTTGAAAGGGCATTTTAATTCATAAAAATTTAGAAACATAGGAAATGATGGGAAACCAAGGCAAAACCTTCCTGTAAAAATTTCATGCACCCAGAAATTCTGTACTTTCAAATATAAATCATTTTCTGTGCATGTGTAGCCTAGAAGGATAAATATGTACTAACCTGAACACGACTGCAAGTATGTTTAGCCCTCTTAAACTATTAGAAGCACATCTATGAGCATGTTTAGAATATTAGAAGCACGAATGTGAGCATGTTTAGCCCCTTAAATAAATGAAAGCATGTCTATTTTGATAAACATCATGCTAGTCACTATAAGATAAATAAGAATATGAATGTTATGAATGGAAACAACAGTATTCTGTGAGATAGGACTCCGGTCCCTTTGTGGGGCGAACTTTCTATGGGACGGCGATACGTAACGTCGCGGAAGTAAAAGATCTCAGGGGATGGTGATACATAACACACTGGTTTAAAATCCTATTGATTAAGTCTTCGGTCCCATTGTGGGGCGACCTTTGTGGGACGGCGATACGTAACGCCACTGGGCCACAAGAATCTAGGTGGGAGTTCGCTCTCGGGTCTGCGCAGTACTCTTTCATTAGTTGTGTCTGTGGGTCTCCTGTGTTTGCGGCAGCTGTTTGTTTCCATGACTAACGAAAATGTGATAATGTGTAATTGCTCATTCACCGTGGTTTTAGCGCATGCATGGGTACCTTATATGTTAGTTGAAGAATATGTATTTTCCTCATATGAGTTATTTTAAGCAGATGATAATGAATGGATTATGATATTATTAACATCTAAATCATGTATATAATTCGGTTATATAGATGCGAGTTAATCCCGGTTTGTTTAGGCTGCCTACTGAGCGTCACACTCACCCTTTTGTGACACACATTTTCAGGAGACATAGAGAAGGGGGTTGAGGAGGAGGCTGCAGCTGAGGAGTAGTGGTAGTTCATAGTTCATCTAGGTATACTGTGGATGAATGTTTCTATTATATGTATGGTTGTGGGGTGGTGAGCCTATGTGGACTCATGTTTAATCTGGAACAATGGACATGTACTCTTTTTGTAAATTATGAATGGTTAAGATGTCAGCTACATTTCTTGTAACCTGTGGTTTCTCTCTCTCTCTCATGCGTGTGTATGCATGTTTATACAATTATACTTCCGCGATACATGTGAAGTAATGTCTCGAGGGCCGATGGATGAAAGAAAAAATATACACATAAATTGGGGATCGGATGTCGGGGCGTTACACTTCTTATTCAGTGGCTCCGTCCACCCCGTCATCCGGTGGCTTCCACCTCTTCCTCATCCGGTTGCTCGGGCCCTCCTCATCCAGTGGCTCCCCGCTTCCTCCTTATCCCATGGCGCATGCCCACCCCGTTATTCGGTGGCCTGCTCATGCCCTTATCCGGTGGCTGCCTGCCCCTCTTATCTGGTGGCACTCGCGCCCTCCTTATCCAGTGGCCCGGCTGCCTGCGTGATCCGGTGGCTCGTTTGAGCCTTTAACTGGTGGCTCATCTGAGCCTATCATCTGGTGCCCTTTCCATGATTTAAGTTTGTTCATGTTTGATTCCGTGCTATGTCCTGGTGGGTTTGCATCCGAGTGTTGTCGCTTCCGTGCACACTCGTACTGTTCAGGGGCCATCTCGGACTCGTCTGTGGATGAGTACCAGCTTTACACTCCCCCCCCAGCGTCCGAGTCCGAGGGAGATGATGTCGAATTTTCACCAGAATAAGACACATTAAAAATACAAAAGGAAGCAACAAACAAATAAAATCAACGATAATGAGACATCTCTGCTGAAACAACAAAGAATCATGGGATCTAGAAGAATTGAACATGAACACTATTTGAACAGATTGTTGAGCACGACTGTGAACATGACTAACACATAAAACGACATACAATAAACAAAAAAAAGAGTGAAGATAAAAAGGGTTCACTAAAGCCCCCTGCATGCACTTAAATAATACAAGAAGATCCCTTTCGCGTGAGACATTTTCGGTATATAAAATGGTGGACTGCAGAAAGCGGGATCCAGTCTCGTCGGAACCTACCACTATGCGTGAGGACGTACCTCCACCTTGTACTGGAAGACCTTCCTGCTTGAATGTGAAGACCTCCTCTTCTCATGTGAGGATCGAAAGAGAAAATAATAATAAAATACATATCCAAAGATATGATGAACAAGAGTTAAAAAAAACACCCCTGAGAGAATCGGTCTACCGACCGAGTTGGATCGGTCGATCGAACCCCCTCTTAACCATAAAAAAAAAAAGAAAAGGGAAAAGAAGAAAACCAAGATGACTTGGCCCTCTTTGTAAGGAGTTGACTCCACCCCTTAGGAAGAGTCAACTCTGCCCATGGTAGAGTCGACTCCACCTTGGGCGGGGTATTAAAAAAAAGGAATAAATATAATAATAATAAACAAACAAATCCAATGATAATAAACGATAAAAGGGGGTAATTGATAATAAGAAAAGGGTCTTGGTTACACGATCTAAGTATAAGAAAGTGATAAACAACATGTGAATAAAATGAAATCTACATCCAAATGAAACTAAAGATAACAAGATAAAATACTAGAAAACTCGGGCCTCAACGGGCTTTTTAGAAACCTCATCTCCCAGGCCCCGTGCGAAGGGAAAACTAAAGTTTCCCCGCAGTGTGAGCTTAGGTCTCTGGGATTTACCTCGTCATGGCTACGTTCACATGCTGCTCCGGGCCGATAACTCATTGAGGCGGGTTCACCCACATGAGGGGCTAGCTCTGTCCTCTAATAGAATAAACATTAAGCATGCCGCATACACGTCATGCATTGAGGCACGTTCTGTATCCATTCCGTGTATTCCTGAGCTGGGTTATCACCCGAATATTGAAAGGCCAACACATGGCCAATAGCAAGCTAACCTTTCCACTGATTCAATAAATGAATACACACTTACACTGATTTAAATTTCCATTCCCGCTTACCTACTCATGTCATTAATGCAATTCTTTAGGCCGTAGGGCCCCTATTCCTTGCGATTAATCAAGGGTGTTCTCCCCTCTGGGGAGATGTAATTAACATCATGACCTTTATGGCATGGTGGGTTTTGATCCCGACCCGAGCCACACAATCGTCTAATCAGTCACACGATGCGCGCCAAGGGCTACCTCGGAGCCTGAATAAACTATCACTTTGGTGACTGCCACGCCCTCGCACTAACTAAATGGTGAGGACACGCGCCGCTTCACTCGACGGAGCACACGGAGCACGCCGGCATCTCTTTGGCTCGGCGACTACGGCATGGTTTAGAGGACCTTCTTTTACATGATGGCCATACCAGGCCTTGGTTTAGTCCCTGCGTGGACATGTTTATTCTTTATTGTGGACCTTTGTAGGCCAATTGGGGCCAATTAGACCTTTATTGGGTGTGCTAGGCTCATTGGTTGGGCAATAGGACTAGTGGGCCACTTCTTGGTCCAACCTTTTGGCCCATTAGGGTTTTGGGCGCCCCTCTCATCTCCTCCAAGAGGAGGAGGTGGCAGCCGCCCCACTCCTACTTTCTAGGAGTGGAGTGTGCGGCCCTCTCCTAGATTTTAGGAAGAGGGATGCGCACCCCCCTTTCCCTTCCCCATCCGGCCACCCCATCCCTCCTTTGGCCGCCCCCCCTTCCCCAATTCCCTCCTAGAATCTAGGAGTGGTGCGTTCCCCCCCTTTTCCCCCCTAGCCAATGTGCGCACCCCCCCCTTTCCCCCATGCCACATTGCGCACCCCCCCCCCTTTCCCTTGTGGCTATGGTTTCAACCCTAGCCTTCCCCCTCCCCATATAAAAGATCTCTTGTATTTTCTTTAGAGAATTATTGAATAGAATTGAGAAGCTTTTGCTGAAGGTGGCTGCGCCCCATCCTTTGTTCCTCCTTGCTCCTGCGACGGGAGCAAGCTCGGGGTGTGACTCCCCAACCCTCGGTGCGACGCCGAGGACCCCTTTCTCCCCTATCCCTTCTCAAGTTCTAGTTCGGTGCGCCCAGATTTCTCCTCCAAGAGCAGCAACGACCACCCCCTGTTCGTGAGGATCTTGGGTGACCAGCCCATTTTTGTGTGGTTCTGCTACGAGTCGTCGACGCGTGCGAGGTGGTCTCGCCTCATTCAGAGATCGGCACCGCCCGTGGCAATTTTTCTCGTGAGCGCGCGCAGGACCCCCTCTCCCTGCGGGCCTGGTTCTGTTCGCCCCATTACAAAATTCCCACAGGACGGACGTCTGCGAGTTTGGGCGCGGGATCTTCACCGATCGTACCTCTCCCCTCCCTCTGTCCAACGCCGCCGACCTCGCGTCGCTCCGACGTCCGAGCTGCTCGTGGCATCCGTTCCCGTGAAGTCACGCAGGTCTGCCCTGCCCAACCGGCGCCAGAACCACCAGCGGATTTCAGAGCCTGCTGCTCTCAGCCACGATCAGATCTGATCGAGCCCTTTGGGCGGGACCTGCTGCTCTGCGTCCCCGACGTCCTCCCACAAGCGGGGCCTCGTTCGCCTACCGGAGCAGCGAGTTACCATTTTCCCCGCTCGACAGCACAGTTCTGGGTGCAGATTCCTTGTCCCCACTTGCAGGTGCGGCCACGGCTTCCACGGACAGAATCTGAGCACGCCTTTTGGCCGAGGCTTCCTCCTGCGACCTAACTACGCGCCCTCGCTGACGGCGCCCCAATCGGACTCCGGATCCATTCGTGGGAACGTTTACCACCGAGTCGCGCGTTGCTGCGATTCTGCCGATCGTCATCCGGACCCTCCTCGTGGCCAACCCTTCACCGAGTGCTGCCCGTCAACCCGTGTATCGGCCGCCCCGAATGGAATTGTTGTAGCCTGTTATCTCCCTGCGAGGAGTGGGCACCATTGCTGGCTTGTACCTATTCTTTCATTGTGTGTATCGGGGTTGTCGGTCTCGGCCGGGGTTCCTTCCCCACGCCTAGGCGTGGAGGTACGTGCGACGCTCCCCCCTTGGCATTTTGCTTTACTAGTATGTGATCTTATATGCCGCGTGAGAGCGTAGGGATCCTAGCTAGCATTCAACACCGCGAGATCGTGAGTGAGAGTATCCCATTCCGTGGCCCTAGTCGAGCACCGAGCTCGGACTAGACTCCTATAGTTGCGCGTCGGCTCCTTTGCCGCTTTGATCCACTCGCTTCCCTCATAGGGGCGACCGTGGACTTGGGTTTCTTGTTGAGAGACGCCTCTCTTCGGAGGAATAGTACGGAGGTCGATCTCTCGGCTTGCCTTGTCACGTGTGAGTGCTGGCCGCACTTGGTCTTCATAGTAGGTCCAGTCCTTTTTAGTCCCGTGCCGCATCACTAAACGAATCAAGGAAATAACCAAATTATAAAATAAATTATTTAGAATTTAGTGCATCCACAAGTCTGGCACGTCCTGTGGGACCAAAATCACCCTTCATCTCTCCGCTAGGACTAAGGGCCCTACGGCCCCTTCTTGAAATACTAATTGTTTAATCTGCAATTGCAAGAGCTACATTCTGACGATCGCGATGGCTATGACATTTGGACCTCTGGTTGTTGCCAGCCATGCCGCTCATGGCTATTTGGCCGTCCCAATAAAGTTTGGTGACTTTCCGCCGGTTATGGGCTTCCCCAACTTCTTGGGGGTGGCCTTCTTGGAACTCCTAGACGTCCAGCAGATAGAGCTGGTCGCCGTGCTAGTGGTGACCTCGACTGATGCTGCTGTGGTGAGCCGCTATGTTCACCAAATTCACACCCGTGCTCCCGCCAACCGGAAGCGCACGCCGACGGCCAGGCGAGCGGCCAAGAAGAGCGCCGATACACTGCGAAGCCGGCTATCTACTTCGGGTAAATCTATGATTATCAGAGGCGTCCTTGTATTTCTGAACGGCGGGAAGGCCAAGATTACACTCGACGGGGTGGTTTCAACGGTGCTAGTGCA
Source organism: Amorphophallus konjac (assembly GCA_022559845.1). NCBI lineage: Eukaryota > Viridiplantae > Streptophyta > Magnoliopsida > Alismatales > Araceae > Amorphophallus > Amorphophallus konjac. Next base: position 39,032 of record JAHNEJ010002878.1, on the reverse strand, counting down.
TAATGATTTCCATGTGCTGGCCTAATGCAAGACGGACCACTCTGAGTCCAAGACAAAGAAGGAGTTGGCCCCAAAGCCAACAAAATGCAAGAAAATGTGGGTGCCCAAGTAGATACGGGCTCCAACTCCAATTCCATTAAGGCTTGCCACGGCCGGCAGGTCCTCAAGAAGACAAGGAGAATGAGAAGAAGAAATCAAGATGCCGACCCACCCGTGTTGTGAACCAACACCTAGAAGCTGTGTTCAATAGGCAAATGTCTATTTACATGATGAGAAGCATGATAGAGTAACTTTGTAAGATCGCTGCATCGACAAGTCTCCGGCACAAGTTGAAGTGCCACGATGTGTGATACCCCCTGCCAAGGAGCCAAATGACACCATTCAAGCCGTCTGGGGGCACCCCCGTGGCCTTCAAGACACATCTCTGGGGACATAGAAGCCCCTAAGATCTATGATGATTCAGAGAAGCAGGCATCTCCAGATATTCACCTATAACACGGCCGGAATGGCCGGCCACTATGCGACCCCATCTATGGGGGCTGCAGGTGAAATAGCAGAAGCTCATGCTGAAGAAACTGGCGCGGATCTGATCGCGATGACTGCAAATGTTATCACCACCGAAGATGATGGCGAGAGACTAGCGCCCGCTGCAGATGCACCGTCGGAGAGGTAGGGTCATGCTTTTGGCTCCTCTATGCCCGATCTGACTACTATGATGATGACGCTACAAAGATATCAACAAGAAATTGAGATGTTGAGGAGACAACTCAGCGAGCTGAGCACGCATCCTGCGGCGTCAGAGCGCACTAAGATTCTCCCCGAAACCTCGCAGCAAGGTGCCAGGGAAACTGAAGCTTCCCCTCCAGTGATGGCCTCTTAACCGGCACCTAATTACACTAGGGGCATAACCCCGATACTGCAACCCACTCCCGAGCATCAGGGGCCCGCGGGCGTACCTCAAGAAGGGGCCCCAAAAATGCCGTAGATGCAACAAACTCAACTATGTCCAAGTTCGGTTGACCGGGTAATGATGAACAAATTAATGATAGAATAGTTGATCGAGGAGAAGCTGGCTGATAGAGGTGGTGATGACTATGCCTCATTTGATGTATATAAGGTACCATACCGAGTACACCATGCTACCAAGAGATTACCTCCCTGCGTCAACAAGCCGCCGGAGTTCGATAAATTCAACGGCCAGGGCTCGCCCAAAGAGCATATAACGTACTATATTAATGCGATGGAGACCTGGCCACGGAGGAGTCTTACTTGTTGAGGTTCTTCGGATCCTCCCTCATGGGCCTTGCCTTCGAATGGTATTAAAATCTACTGGTCCGGTCTATCAGTGATTGGCCAGATATGCAACTGAAGTTCCGAGAACGGTTCCATGTTTCTGAAAGAGAGATTACCACGGTCGAACTGTATGCCTCTAAGCAGAGGCATGATGAAACAGCCTTGGAATATATCAGAAGATGGTGGAATCTCAATATGAGATGCAAGCATCCGCCTCATCAGGAGGATGCTGTTCTGATATGCAAGCAAAATCTGAGGCGGGGGATCCTTGAAAAGATGATTGGAACTGAAATTAAGTCTTTTGACCGATTAAACAATGTCGTAGTGGAGATTGAGGCCTTCCACTCTAGTTCTTCCTCCACCCCTGCTACTGCAAGCCAGAAGGCCAAAGCAACTGATAAAAGGCCTGAGTTTAGGGAAGTCCATACAGTCGACTTCAAGGCATTCGAGCAGCAAAAAGATAAAGGGGTTGCCCACCCTCCTCCCGCCAAGCCGGTTGAGCGGCATGATGGCTCCTCCTTGCGAGCGAAGATGACCAAGCCCTATTCCATTTCCAAGGAGAAGACCCGGGTCTTGTTTGAATGGGCAGCTCAATACAAAAAAATCACCTTTCCGGAGACGAAGAGACCTGGTGATGCCCGAAGGAAGGATGATCCCCGATTATGCCCATATCACCAGGCACTGGGGCACCCTATTGAAGACTGTTATGTATTCAAAGACACCATTGAACGTATGATCATGAAGGAGGAGCTCCAGATGGATAGATATAGGGTGGATCCTTCATGCCCACATGAGCTGCCCGACTTGAAGAGAACAGTCAACATGATATTCGTGTATCATCCGTTGCTTGGGGAAGTGTTTGAGGCTTCCGTAGCACACATCGATGAGTATAGCCTACGAGGACGTTTGGAACCTCTGGGCCCGATACGAGAAGCTAAAGGAAAATCAGAAGTGCCGTGCGCACTAGATGACCTATCACGGGGGAGTACGCCGGCCGCAAAGGAGAAGGAAAAGAAGACCCTAAAGAGTAAGAGGGGTAGCATTGTTCTCTCTTGTTACACACTCTCAGCACTTCCTGGCTCAAGCCAAGCTGATGAAGAAGACAACGAAGAGGCACATCTCCTACCGTTCGATGAGGAGGCACATCATGATACCCATTCTACATATGGGGACATGACGACAAAATCGTCAGCCTCCGAGGGGCAAGATGTTCGCGGCAACGATGATAAGACGCCGCTGGATCTACTTAAAACTGAGATTGGGGGCAGTGCTCCTAACTCTTTCCAGCCTGACCCTACCAAGGTAGCAGGATTATATCAAGGGCTGCAAGAAGTTGAAGAGATAATGAAGAAATTAAGCCAGATGGGCTTATACCTAGCTATACCCGGGCAAGCCAGGCCCTCGTCCACAGCTTTGCAGAATGAAGCTGAGCCACTCGGAACCTTAATGCCGCCGGCTACGCCTCGGCTAGCAGATGATCATACAGGGAGTAGCTCCCCTCAACGACTGCAGTATATGCCTTTGATACATCCTTCAGCATCCCAGGGGCACCGAGGGGCAAGTATGGTGCCTCGTACGATGCCAAGAATAAACCCGCTCCTACAATCAACTCGCCTGCACCCGAGTTCGATAGCTCCGACAATGATGAACAAGCCAAGGGTAGAGCGAGCGGCTAAGATGAACCTGGTTGAGGAGGAGGCCACTGAGGCTAAAATACAGATAACTAAACAAAGAGATGATGAGTCCGCTTCGAACTATATAAGAAGAGGGGGAAACCCCCATGAAAGGTGTTGCAGCATTATGAGCTACGAAGACACCATTCGATGATGTGAAAGAGATCTGAAAGATGAAATCCTATGAAGCGTAATGGGCATCGAAGTCAGAACCTTTGAACAGCTAAATAAGCTGGCAGCTAATGCTGAGGCCTTCTTGGCAAGGTATTGCCCAGCGACTACTGCCCCAAGCCGGGAGAACAAACCAGCCGGTGAGCATTTGACGCGAAAGGGAATATGCACCTCAGATTTCAAGGCTTTCGAGCTACAACAAAAGCAAACAGAAGAGGCCGTCGGGGTCCCTCCCACTCAGCCTGCTGAACAAGCACCATGGTTAAGGGATAAGATGAAGAAGCCTTATTCTTTCCCAAAAGATAAGACTTGGACCCTCTTCAAGTGGGCCCGAGAATGTGGCAAAATTAGGCTCCCAAAGCCGAAGAGGCTGAGCGATGTCAAAAGGAGGGATGATCCTCGGTTCTACCAATATCATCAGATGATGGGGCATTCCATTGACGACTGCTATGTCTTCAAAGATCTCATCAAAGGCCTAATCAAGAGAGGCGCATTGCAGATGGGCGAATACAGGGTGGATCCATCACACCCTCACCAGATGCCCGGCTTTAAGAGGGCGACTAGCATGGTCGCACCACACCCGCCGAAGAACGATGTGTTCTAAGGGGCATTTCAAATCCCCTTGAGTTACGGCAGGAAGTCAGACAAGATGCTGCAAGATGAAGATGATGCCCCATTCTGGGGGCATGCAGATGAGGCATTAATGATGCTATGCACGACTACTGCTAGATGTATCCCCTCCCAGGGGGCGATGATCACTTGTAACAGTGGCATATATATATATATATATATATATATATATATATATAAGATGGTGAAATGATAGTCTAGGTCTATCAAGGGCCGTTCTATCACCGATATCTGCACTATGCATTGGCGGCGACTGATTACAGGGGGCACCCAGGTGATGAAATCCCAGATAGCAACGATGGCAAAAGGAAAAAGATGGAAGTGATATTGAAACGATCATGAAGATCATGATAAATAACAAAATATGGATGTTGAGTTTATCATGGAGGTCATGATGAATATAAAAAAAAAGGGGGAACTATGATGGAATGATGAGATGCAGGTGAAATGATTGGGAAGATCATGATGAATAATGAGAAGAAGAAAATATAAAGATGATGGCCGATGGTGAAAAGATCATGAAGAACATGACAAAGGTGAAGATCAAAAGATGATGGCTGACGACGAAAAGATCGTGGAGAACACAAAAATGAAGATGATGAATGATGTCGACATGACCAGGAAGGTCTTCGTGAGCATAAAGAATGATGATAAAAGAAAAGAAAATGATGAAAATAACGATAAAAAAAGAAGGAAAAAAAACAAATCCATGATGATTGTGAGCCGAGGACCAGCAAAGGAATAATACATACATGAAGATGATGATCGGTGGCAAAGGGACGATGTTCAGCCATCGGCATTCAGGTCGACAATATGCTCAACTATATTCAGAAATGCTCAAGGCATTCAAACATTGATGCTCAAGCCAATAGATGGGTGGTGATCTCCAAAGATATTCAAGGAGCTCAGTTGTCGGTATTCAGGCCGATATATGATCGACCATATCCGAAGATGTTCAAGATGACTAACCATCGGCATCCATGCCGATAGATATGTAACAACATTCCAGATGTTCACCCATCGACATTCAAGCTGATAGATGTCCAACAGTATTCAAGTACATTCATGATACCCAGCCCTCGGCGTTCAAAGCTGATGGAGGCCCAAACATACTCAAAAATGCTCAAAGATATCTCGCCATCGGCATCTGAGCCGGTAGATATTCACAAATGATAAAAAATGTTTCAAGATATTCAATCATCGCCATTTAGCCTGACAGATGCTTGGAAGCACTCAACGATATTCAAGATGATTTGATCGTCGACGTTCAGCCTGACTGATGCCCGAAAAGATTCAAAGATATTTAATGATGCTAACGATGTTCAACCGTCGATAATTAGCCCGACAAATGTTCGAGAATATTTGAAGATATTCAAGATATTCAATCATCGGCATTCAACCCGACAGATGTTTGAAGATTTTCAAAGATGTTGATGATGTTTAACCGTCGGCATTCAGCCCGACAAATGTTTAAAGACTATTCGAAGATATTTGAGATCTTCAATAGTCGGCATTCAGCCCGACAGATGTTTGAAAGTTTTCAAAGATGATTGATGATGTTTAAACCGTCGGCATTCCGCTCGACAGATGTTCAAGATGTTCGAAGGATGTTCACGGCATTCCCCTTCGATATTGTTTTCAAGATTTATCAATTTACATGACCATGAAATGCTCAAAGTATTTCCTCAACTACTTTCTTTACTCAATTTTCAAGGATGGCAAAAAATTGTGAGTAGACATAGGGTCAACTACACCAATTTAGTTCAGCAATGGTATAAAAACTTGTTCTACGACCCACATGAATGGAAACTGTGGACTGAAGTAAGCGGGGTTAAAATTCAGCTTAAACATAAGCTTTTCCATAGAGCATTGCATATTCCTTTAGAAGGTTTGATGGAATCAGATTGTGAGTATGATGAGTATGTTGCATATACTATCATGACTGGGAAGCCAAGTGACCCCGCAGACAAAAAATAAACACAAGTCACAGGCTTTAATACCAATAGATTTCCACCTCTTCAATGTCTTCTTTACCACATCTTCACTACAATCATCACACCTCAAGGTGGTGGCAGAAATAGACTGACAGAAACACAGGGATTCCTATTATATTGCATGTTTAGTAACTTGAAAGTTTGCCTTCCAGATGTCATTATACAGATCATGAGTAGCTGCATTGACCAGAAACCCAATTTACCTTATGCTGCACACCTGACAGCGATTTTTAGAAAAGTTGGAATTTCTCTTGAAAATGAGAAAATGAAGGAGATTCCAAATGCAAATGTTTATTGCCTCATAAACATTCAGAAATTTATGAAGTTCATAGAGGAAGGTGGCAGGATTGTAAGAAACTTACCTAGTCATCAAGAAGAGCCACCTCCTCCTACAGCTCCAACACATGAACAACCTTCCACTGAGCAAATTGATGAAGGAGAAACCTAAGTAAGACACATTCTTCCCATTGGGACAACACATACATCATCTGCTTCTCAAGCCTCTCCTTTTCATGCATCACCCTTACAATATGCTCCTGAACCACCAATCTTCACAGAATCAGAGGCACCTCCTGAATTTCATACTCAGGCCTCACTGTCTGCTACTGCTACTGCATCCTCCACTGGCGGAATTCCTCGAGCACTTTTTCAGTTTCTCAATGCCCAGTTTACTAATATTGAACAAAGAATCCTTCAGTTGGAAGTAAAAGTTGATAAAAGAATTGTTGATATTGAAAAGGCTAAATAGTTGTCTGAAAATAGATTCCATGAACTGGTTGACGACATTCAGGGAGTTCTTGCCCTAGCCGGCAATCAAATTGGCAGGCTCAGTAACAGATTGAACAGTCATGATGAGAAGCTCAGCACTACTGCCGCACACTTCAGGGAAACACAATCAAAACATGAGCGACTAAATGGATATTATGCTCAAATCATAGACAAATTGAAAATCATGACTGACGACATCACCTACATGGTGAATGTTTTTAAAGACCATTACCCACAGCCCACACCTGAAGACATGGCTGATGGATGGTATCTTGTTGCTGATCCAGCCTCTTCTTTACAAGTGCTTGTTCACGCTTCTTAAGAAGATGCTCAGCTCATTCACATAGCTGACATGATAAGAACTCTCACCACTGTTATACAAGCAAAGATTGACTTGTATCAAGACTATCTGCATGAGCGCAATTGTGAAACAAATGCAAGACTTGCTTCTGTAGCTAACCAAATTTCCACTAATGCAGAAGAGTTAAGAGTAGAACTTCACAGGATGGCAGTCTTTGTTCACAGGCCTGCTGTAACAGATGGCTCTACCCAAACTGACCAGCAGTAGCAGCCCCCAATGAAATCCAATTTTGTTTTGATGATGGCAAAGGGGGAGAGAAGGAGAGTCATTTGCTTGTACATCCATCATCTTTGCTTGTTTGCTTGTACATTCATCATCTTAGAAAAGTAAATAGACTGTTAGTTCACACTATGTATATGAAATTCCTCTTTGGACAAAGCATCTGAATGAAATGAATATTAGAAGTTATTTTGTCTCTATTGTCTGGTGTGATAAATTTAATTGTGTGAATGTTTTTGAAAGTAATGACTTATAGTTGCCATCATCAAAAAGAGAGAGAATGTTGTATCCCCAGGTTTTGATGATGACACACTATGAATCATTATTAGTGGATTGATAAACCATGAAGCTCAAGACCTTAAACTTCAATTATTTGTTTAACAGGAGTAGTGATGAAAATGCTTAGAAGACAAACTCATAATATGTTGTCTGCAAGAGACAGGTCGACACTTATCTTTAACAAGAATTAACAGTGTTGATACTTCAGAATAAATATGACAGATATCTGGTTCTATCTGCAACAATCAGGTCGACACTTATCCCGAACAAGAATCAACGGTGTCGACACTTCAGAACAAATTGACAGATATCTGGTTCTATCTGCAACAACAAGGTAGACAGTTATCTTGAACAAGAATCAACGATGTCGACACTTCAGAACAAATTGACAGATATATGGTTCTGTTTGCAACAATCAGGTCGACACCCATCTTGAAGTGCATCGACACTGTCTATCACAAGGTTCGCCTGATCCCCTGGCTTGGGGCAGTAGGAGTAGAGGGGTATGTTGCCAGAAAGGCATCAATTTCTGCCACGACCCTATTCAAATGGTCGAAGTACTTGATATCAGTTCCGATCATCCTTTCAAGGATTTCCTACTTTAGGTTTTGCTTGTAGATCTGAACTGCGTTTTCCTGGTGTGGCGGGCACCTGCATCTCATGCTAAGATTCTGCCATCTTTTAATGAATTGCAGGGCTGTCTCATCACTATTCCGCCTGGAAGCATAAAGTTTGATCATGGTGACTTCCCTTTCGGGGATATGGAATCGTTCCCAGAATTTTCGTTGCATATCCGGCCAGTCACTAACAGACCCAATCGATAGGTTCTAGTACCACTCGAAGGCGAGCCCCGTGAGTGAGGACCCGAAGAACTTCAGTAAGTAGGACTCAACGGTTGCCAAATCGCCCATCACGTTGATGTAATAGGCTATATGTTCCTTCGGCGAACCTTGCCCATTGAATTTATCAAACTTCGGTGGCTTGTTGATGCCGGGAGGTAGTCTTTTGGCCACATGATGGACAGGGTAAGGCACTCTGTACACATCGAAAGGAGCATAATCATCATTGCCCCTATCGGCCAACTTTTTCTTGATCATTTGTTCTATCATTATCTTGTTCACCGCTGGGTCCACGAGACTTGGGCAGAATTGTGCTTGTTGCATCTGCGGCGCTGCCAACCCTATCGCTTGAGGTATAGCGGCAATCCCATAATGTTGAGGGGCAGGGAACGGTATCGAGGTCATGCCCCCAGCGCTATTGAGTGCTAGCTGAGAAGCCGCTATCTGAGTTAAAGCCTCAAATTCATTGGTGCCTTGCTGCGAGGCTTCATGAGAGACCCTGACCTGCTTGGAGGCTGAAGCATGCCTAGTCAACTCGCTAAGTTGCCTCTTCAGCATTTCTTTCTCTTGTTTATATTCTTAGAGCAACAGCATCATTATTGCTGGATTGGGCATAGTGGAGCTGGGGGCCTAACCTCCCCCTTCCACCGGGACATCTGGAGAAGGCGTTGGTGTCTCGTCATCATCTTCAGCAGTGATAACATTTGCAGTCATCGTGACCAGATCTGCATTTATTTATTCAGCGCGGACCTGTGTCACCTCATCATGATCTATGGGTGAAGCCTCATAGCGGCCGGTCACCCCAGCCATATTGCAAGTAAGTATCATGGCTTGCTGCTCCCGGCCTTTATCTATAGCATTTACAGCTTCTAAGGGTTGCTGCATCCCCAAGGAGGTATGTCTGAAGCTGTGGGAATGCCCCAGGACATCCCGAGCAATGCAATTTCACCCTTTAGTAGGGTAGGTGATAGCTTGTGGCACGCTGAATCGTGCCGGGGATTTATAGGCGAGGTGGCCTTGCTTGGTCTTTCCGCCGCATCTTCTATCTTGCAAACAAATATTTTCCTGCCGAATGTACGGCCGTGTGGATGCACTAAAATTTGAAAAGAATTAAAGTCTAAATTAATTGCATGATTAATTGGGTCTGTTTGTTTATTTAGTGTGAGGGCGTGCCAGTCACAAAGTGACGGTTTATTCGGGCTCCATGGAAGCCCCTAGTGCGCTAGATCCAACTCAGTCAGTCGATTGTGTAATTCAGGTTGGGACCAAAACCCGCCATGCCATAAAGGTCACGGTGTCATTTACATGGCCTCGTAGAGGGGAACACCCTTGATTAATCGCCAATAATAAGGGCCTTATGTCCTGAAGAATTATATCGAGAGAAACAAGACGATAGCGATCTTGAATCAACTAGAAAGCTCTATGTCCAGGGAAACAAGCATTCGACACATGTCGGTCACTCGGGGGACCATTTTGTATTCGGACGAGAGTCCGTGTTGAGAGTGCCAAGAAGTCACGAATAGGCTTCGGGCGGATATATGTCAGGAAACGGCAAGTTCAATATTTGGTAAAAGCGGGCCCAAGCTTTAGAAAGATATTGCCCCAGAGCAGAGTCGGATCATGACCATGGTCGGGGCAATTCCCGAGGCACGAGTCCGACTTGCAGGGGTAGTGTTAATGTTCCATTGCCCGGGACGTGGCAAGACGAGATTCTCCGAATTGCACATCAGTGTAAGCAGGGTTTAATGTCACATTTCCTAAATTTTAATTCCACTTGAGTGTGCCCCTTTTTTATTATTATTATTCCATCCATGGGCTCTTTACGGTTACGTTCGAGTTAGCTTATTAAGGCCTTCCCCTTGGTTAATTACTTTTCTTTCATTATGGTTGCATTAATTTTCCTCATATTTATCTTCCTTTCTTTTTTTTTAACGGAGAAGATGACACATCGACGCGGAGGACAGCCGAATCGAAGAGAGGTCGGCACAGGAAGGCCTGAGGTCGATGTAGGCGGGTCCTAAGGTCGATGCAGGCAAAAGTAGGATCAAGGAAAGGTCGATGCAGGCGGGTCCTAAGGTCGATGCAGGCAAAAGCAGGATCAAGGAAAGGTCGATGTAGGTGGGTCCTGAGGTCAATGCAGGCAGAAGCTAGATCAAGGGAAGGTCGATGCAGGTGGGCCCTGAGGTCGATGCAGCTATGGCGAATGAGATGCAATGCAGTGCTCAAATGTTCATGAGAGAGGTTCCTTTATTCATGAGATGCATGTGAGGAGTTTGTTTTATTCATGAAATGCATGCTTAGGGCTTTGATTTGGTTTTCTTTTATTCATGTAGATCATGTTCATAGTTATGTTCAGCAGTCCGTCATAATGATGCGTGTGTCCAGTTATTCGGGCTCTCTGTAGTTCCTTTGTTATTTCGGCAAAGCCGCTTCATTAGTGTTTATTTCGTTTATCTGTTGTTTCCTTTTGCATTATTACCCTTTTTTATTATCAGTATTATATTAATTCTGGTGAAAATTTGACAACATCTCCCCTTGACCCAAGAGCTGGGGGGTGTAAGGGGTACACGCCCACAAGGAGTGGCGTGACCCAACAAGTCAAGGTGTGTGCAGATGCAACACCTTTAAGAAAATCTCGGAAAACCCAGAGAAATCAACGAGTGGGGAAAATCACCGGGTGAGACGTGGCCTTAGTGGTTAAAAACGGAGCAGGGCCCCTTGCTGGCTCAGGAGAGAGTGAATAGCCACTAGATGGGTGAGAGAGGAGCTCACCGGACCACAGGTAAAGAGGAAGGTTGTGTGCGCCGTGTGGAGGCGAGCAAAGAGCGCGCCAGGTAGAGGGGCAGGTTGGGTGCACCGGGTGGAGGCAAGCCAAGAGTGTGTCGGGTAGAGGGGCAGGTTGGGTGCACCGGGTAAAGGACAGCTGTGGGTGCGTCAGGTAGAAGGTAGGTTGGGTGCACTGGGTGGAGGCAAGCCAAGAGTGTGCCGGGTCAAAGCGGTTGGGGGTGCACCGGGTGAAAATGGCCTGAAGGTACAGTGGGTCAAAGAGGTTGGGGGTGCACCAGTTAAGGTTGCCTGAGGGTGTGCTGGGTCTCCAGGTGTTCATGCAAGGCATTTCTTATTTACTAGTGTTTTGGAGGTTTGAATTATGCTATGCTTTTATTTCATTTATTAGTTTCAATCCTGGTGGAATTTCGACAGCATCTCTCCCAGTCCCGGGATGATCGGGGGATAACGCGGGTGCATGCCCACAAGGAGTGATAGTCCCAAAAATTTATGATGCCCATGGAGGTGGCAACACCGGAGATGAGCTCAATGAAACACGATGCAAACCAGCCGTGAAGAGGGGGGGTTGGAGCATGAGTCGTGCAGAGCTCAAACGCAGAGAGAGAGAGAGAGAGAGAGAGAGAGAGAGAGAGAGAGAGAGAGAGAGAGAGAGAAGCCGCCGAGCTATCCTACGAGGGAGGAATGGCCAATGGGGTGCAACACCTGAGGGAAGCTTTGGTACTTAGAAGCAGACGATGGGGAGCCATGAAGAAATTAAAATAGCAAGAAATGTAGACATAAAAGAAATGTCTGTAGGAAGACATCGAAAACGGTTGCAAGATTTTCGTCTATTCCTCATGAAAAGGAGAAATACATGGGCTAAAACATCACAAAGGGGAAAAAGAGCAGGGAAAGGAAGAAGGAAACACAGACGGGAAAATGGAGCATTGGCTCCTTCCCCTCGATCTACACCTCTTCTCTCTCACTTCACTCACCCTTTCTCTCTTCTTCTCTTCTATCTTCTCTCTTCACTCATGTGGTAGTTTCAGCAGCCGAGGGGAGCAGGAAAGCTAGAGAGCCCGAGAGAGACAGCCTTTTTTTTATTAAAGAGCCCCCGGGGATCCTCTTTAACAGAGCTTGAGCTCCCCTTTTTATAGAGAGGAGGTTGTAGCGTTCGAAGCTGAAGTCCTCTTTCTCCTTCTTCTTCTCTTCACCACGCCCAGAGCCATCAAGTGGCCTATGCATAGGGACGATAGAGGTAGCCACGTATCTTCACAGGGTTGGCCGAGGTTGACGTCGATGGCCTAGTATCGCGGTGCTGTCGACTGGAGTGCGAGCTAGAGACACGAGCATTCAATGCTCTATGTTCGAGTGAAATAGAGTATCGTGCTGAGGATGGGACTTTTCTGCAATGTCAGGTTACGGCTAGTGCACCGGTTAAAGGGGCATACGGGCGCACCGATTGAAGTGGCGGACGGGTGCACCGGTTGAAGTGGCAGACGGGTACACCGGTTGAACTGCCAAGGGGGCGCACCGGGTGGAGGCCAGTGGGGGTGCACCGTGTGAGGTGGCCAGGGAGTGCACCGGTTCAAGGGGGTGCAAGTGCACCGGGTAGAGTGTCTTCAGAGCGTGACATTGGAGGGGCACTTGGGGGTGCCGCTGGAGGAGGCACTTGGGTGTGTCGCTGGAGGGACACTTGGGCGCGTGCCGCTGGAGGGGCACTTGGGTGTGCCGCTGGAGGAGGCACCTGGGCATGCTATTGGAGGGGCACTTGGGCATGTTGGAGGAGGCACTTGGGCGTGCCATTGGAGAGGGCACTTGGGTGTGCCATTGGAGGAGGCACTTGGGCGTGCCGTTGGAGGGGCACTTGGGCGTGCAGTAGGAGGGGGCACTTCGGCGTGCCGCTGGAGGGGGCACTTGGGCGTGCCGCTGGAGGGGTTGGAGCGTGCCGTTGGAGGGGCACTTGGGCGTGCCGCTGGAGGGGGCACATGGGCGTGCTGTTAGAGGGGCACTTAGGTGTGCCGGGGAGATAAAAGGGCCTGTGTCAAATTATGCTCTTCCTCACTCCCCAAGCTTTTAGGCCCGGCATGCTCACATTTTGATGGATGACTTTGATGGATAAATTGATTCATTTGTCAGAGCACGGACTGACGGTAGCACTCTGCTATTTGCGGTAGCCGCGGTTTGTTGATTTTCTTCGGGGACTCGGGAATTGCGAGCCTTCCTAGAGTTCTTCCTCACTGTCGGGGCTCCGGAGACAGATTCACGATGGTGTACCCGTTCAGGGAATCGTTTTGCATCCCCAGTGGTTTTATGCACCCGTGCAAAGGTGAGGACTTGCCAGACGGTAGCATTCCTTAGAGTCTTGGGTGGCCGGTTTCTCCAGATCTTCTTTCTTTAGCTCCGACGTTGATGCGGGACCGGGAGGGATGTATAGACGTGAAATTTTGCGCGTCCACAAATGCCCCCCACCCGCAGGTGGCGCGAGCAAGAGACGAGAGAGCAGGGCCTGCGGGTGCAGCCCTTAAGAGACTTGTTTAGCATGATGAGGAGAGCGGGTCCACGGATCGAAATTGAGGTTGCGAAACTAGGCCGCATGGGCCGGAACCGGGAAGCAGGCCGCATGGGCCGGAATCGGGAAGCAGGCCGCGAGGGCCAAGGTTAGTTCCTTTTTGGGAGAGCAGGCCGTGCGGGCCCGAGTTGAAGTCAAAGAGAGTAGGCTATAAGAGCCAAAGCTAAGTTCGGGCTTTAAAAGCCAACCTTGAGAAGAATTAGGTGTTCGGAGTTACCGTTGAGCGAGCGAGCTGTAGAAGCCCAAGCAATTTTGGAAAAGCAAGCTGCGCGGGCCAAAGTTGAAGTTGGGCTATAGAGTCGAGGGACGTTCGAGAGCGGGCTATGAAAGCCAAAGTTGTTGGAGGCAGGCCACGAGGGCGGAGAGAGGGATTTATTCCTTCAATGATCTAGACGGAAATGTCCAAATCAAAAAGGGGTATTCGTCACCTGAAGGGACGGAGCGAAGGGTTTGTTCTTTTAATGATCTGGACGGAAGGTCCAAATCAAAAGGGGTATTCGTCACACGAAGGGATGGAGTTAAAAGTTTGTTCCTTTAATGATGTGGACGGAAGGTCCAAATCAAGAGGGATATTCGTCGGCAAAAGGGATGGAGAAAATAGTTTATTCTTTTAATGATCCAGACGAAGGGTCCGGATCAAAAGGGATATTCATCGCCGAAAGGGGACGGAGAGAAGAGTTTGTTCCTTCAATGATCTGGATGAAAGGTCCACATTAGAAAGGGTATTCGTCACCCAAAGTGACAGAGAGATGAATTTGTTGATTCGAAAGAAGTGTTCGTCGCCCGAAGGGACGGAAGGAAGAGTTTGTTGATCCAAAAGAGGTATTCGTCGCCCGAAGGGATGGAAGGAAGAGTCTGTTCCTTTAAAGATCCAGACGGAAGGTCCAAATAAAAAGAGATATGTTCATCGCCGAAAGGGGACGGAGAGAAGAGTTTGTTGATTCAATCGATCTGAACAAGTTGTTCAGATCGAATTGGCTATTCATCACCCGAAGGGACGAAGGGAAGAGTTCGTTAAGTCGAAAAGGGTATTCGTCGCCCGAAGGGACAGAGAGAAGGGTTTGTTCCTTTGACGATCCAGACGAAAGGTCTGAAAAAAAGGGGGTATGTTCGTCGACGAAAGGGGACGGAGAGAAGGGTTTGTTCCTTGAATGATCTGGACGGAAGGTCCAAATCAAAAAGGGCTATTCATCACCCGATGGGACGGAGATAATGATTTATTCTTTTAATGATCCAGACGAAAGGTCCTAATCAAAAGTGGTATTCGTCACCCAAATGGATGGAGAGAAGAGTTTGTTCCTTCAATGATCTGGACGAAAGGTCCACATCAAAAATGGGTATTCGTCACCCAAAGAGACGGAGAGAAGAGTTTATTCATTCAATGATCTGGACGAAAGGTCCACATCAAAAGGGGTATTCGTCACATGAAGGGACGGAGAGAAAAGTTTGTTCCTTTAATGATCTGGACGGAAGGTCCAAATCAAGAGGGATATTCGTCACCAAAAGGGACGGAGAAAAAAGTTTGTTCCTTTAATGATCCAGACAAAGGGTCTGGATCTAAAGGGATATTCGTCACCGAAAGGGGACGAAGAGAAGAGTTTGTTCCTTCAATTCTCTGGACGAAAGGTCTACATCAGAAGGGGTATTCATCACCCGAAGGGACGGAGAGATGAATTTGTTGATTCGAAAGAAGTGTTCATCGCCCGAAGGGATGGAAGGAAGAGTCTCTTGATCCAAAAGAGGTATTCGTCACCCGAAGGGACGGAAGGAAGAGTTTGTCCCTTTAAAGATCCCGACGGAAGGTCCAAATAAAGAGAGATATGTTCATCGCCAAAAGGGGACGGAGAGAAGAGTTTTTTGATTCAAACGATCTAAACAGGTGGTTCAGATCGAATGGGCTATTCGTCACCCGAAGGGACGGAGGGAAGAGTTCGTTGATTCGAAAAGGGTATTCGTCGCCCGAAAGGACGGAGAGGAGGGTTTGTTCCTTTGACGATCCAGACGAAAGGTCTGAAAAAAAGGCGGTATGTTCGTCGTCGAAAGGGGACAGAGAGAAGGGTTTGTTCCTTAAATAATCTGGACGGAAGGTCCAAATCAAAAAGGGGTTGTTCGTGACCCCGAAGGGATGGAGAGGTGGTCAAGTCGTCGACACGGGCTAGTGTCAGCGCAAGGAAAGGGGGTTGATTCCTCACCCAAATGGCAGGCTCGGGCCAGGGTGAAAGGGTATTTCATTCTTTGATGCGCCGGGGGTACTGGCTATATGAAGGGTCTTTCAATTCTTCGGTTGGATGGAAGGTCCGAGATAAAGTGAAAGGGATCTTTTGTTCTTCGGATGGGTAAAAAGTCTGGGCCGAAGTGACAAGGAGACATTTATTCTCTAACCGGACGGAAGGTCCGATCTAGGGTGGCAGTGACTTTTGTTCTCTCGTCGGACCGAAGGTCTGATCTGGAGTGGAGGGGTCTTTTAGTTCTCTAACCAGACGGAAAGTCCGATCTAGAGTGGAGGGAGTCCTTTTGTTCTTTAATGCGCCTGGGGGACCGGTTGTGAAATCTGAACTCAGGAAAGTGGGCCACAAGGGCCAGAATCGGGGCAGCGGGCTACGGGAGCCGAAGTTAGGAGAGGAGGCCACGAAGGCCGGAAGTAGGCCGTGAGGACCAAGATTGGGCTCTATGAGCCAAAATTGGGAAAGCAGGCTGCAATAGCCAGAATTGAGTTTATTTATTTATTATTATTGTTATTATTTATTTTTTTATCCAAGCATGCAGCCACTCGTCAGCAGGCATAACATAAATATACATAAGGTAGCTCCCTCTATAGGGGATGGAATTAGGACATCGCCCATAATTCACAGACACAGTGCTGGCCAGGAGGCACAACTAAGGGGTGGTGCAACCGTCAAGAAGATATTGAATGTCTTGCATGCATAGCTTAAATTCACACATTTCACCCAAGACAATATTCTGTGGCATGTGAATGCAAGGATGTGAACAAAAGGCCCTAAGCATAGGGATATGCAAGCTTTCTAAGTAACACTCGAGGGTTACTGTAGCGCCTACACATACGTTTCAGGCTCTCGATTTTCGTAGCTTTGCACGGCCCCCATATGTTTATTCTTGTAGCAGATTCTACCATTCGGTGCGAGTTTCCTCATGTGTCTCAATGGAGATTCTCAGCTACTAGGATTCATCCTTGTTATATTCCTTCTTGCGGATTTCATCGTTCAATGCGAGTCTCCTCATGTGTCTCAATGGAGATTCTCGGCTACTAAGCTCCGTCCTTGTTAAAGTTTGTTTTACCATTTCGTGCGAGTTTCCTCATTTGTTTCAATGGGGATTCTCGACTACTCGGATCCACATTCACTTCATGAATCATTTCTTTTTCTTTTTTTTTATGGGGGGGCAACTTTTTTCTCACGATTACCTTTCACGCGAGTGCACGAATTTAAGCATCCGTAAAGTGCTAAGAAAAAAGTCGGGCAATCCCTATGGTTGAAGACCATTGAACACATTAAGTGCGAAGTGGGGGAGTGTTGCCTCAGGTGTATCTCGTGAGTTGGGCTTAACAATTTAGCAATGACTCTTCCCCTTGACGTGTGCACCCGCCATAATTGGGTTCCTTTCGAGCGTATGCCGTGACGCATGTGCATCCGGAGTCGGGGCGATATTGTTTAGCAAGGAAACATGGTCCTAGAAAATTCCAAGAAGGTGTATTATTCTATATTATATGCATGTATGCAAGTAGGGCAGCCAAGTATTTTTTGTCTCTCTTTTTTTGTTTCTTCTTCTTTTCTTCTTCTTCTTCTATTTATTTTTCTTCTTTCTTTTGCATAAGAACATATTGTTGTTATGTATAAGCGTTGTGGTAGTAAAGGTATTAGGAAAGCAGACCGCAAAGGGCCGAAAGGATGTTAGGGAAGCGGGCTACAAGAGCCGAAGCTGGGAAGCAAGCTACAAGGGCCAAAATTGGGGAGCGGGCTGCAAGAGCTGAAGTCTGCGAAGCGGGCTGCAATAGCCAGAAATTGAGAAGTAAGCTACCAGAGCCAAGGTCTGGGAAGCATTAGGGTGCAAAGGGGTATTTAAAATCATGTCAGTCATACATTGACCATTTCATGTGTGGACATGCGTCCGTGTTGAAAGCATCATGAATATATGTATTGAACATTGGGACAGATGTATGCCGAGATATGGCAAATTTGATATTTGAAAGATGAAGAAATTCATTTAAATCCTGATCAAAATTGTTTAAAATCAGTGGGCTATTGGCCCATGTCAAAGTCATGGCACGGCCACAAGGGGTGGATCCCCGGGGCCCAGGCGTGACCTGCAAAAGCCTAGTTAATATCCCCGATGTAAAGGTACAAGAGGGAAGAATCTGGAGACAAACACCGTTTATCTCTTAAGTTCATTTTCTTTATTATTATGCTTTCGTGGATGTTGATAGTTTTCCTTTCTCTTTTGTGTGTGATGTGATGAATGAATGTGAAAGTGAATATAATGGGATGAAGGATATGTGTGAAAGTGTATAAGCAAGTAGTGACCTAACTCTAACAATCACAAGATCAAGAGCATGGGCATGTCATCAATGTTTATAAGAAGGAAGAAATAAAAACACACGCCGGGGCGTGGAGCAAAAGAATAAAATAAAAACACACACCGTAGTTGTGGAGCAAGTAAAGTGAAAGAAAGCAAGCAAAGATGATGACAAAGATGAACAATATCCAAATAAAGATGTGTGATCGCCACCAAAGTAATTAAAGCAGTAAAACCACAATAATACCTTGGAAAGAGCCGGTTGAAGTCACCAGCCTGTGGGAGAGAAAAAATTAGGTGCAGAGAACAGAAAATGGTCCTTCAGATAATCACTAGCCAGCATAAAACGGTCTTACGATAGACCGCCGCTTAACTGAAAACGGGCCTCCAGATGACCGCAAGCGCACCCAAAGCAGTGGTTTGGAACTTTGATCTCCACCCCTCCTGGCCGGCCATAAAGGTTGGGCCTCGTGCAGTGAGTCATGTAAACCTGCGAGAAAGTGTAGATAGCAAGAACAACAACCCAATTAGCCCTTGGGATAAGTGTAGTAACTATAAACCAACTAAGGTGATATGCATAAAAGAAGGGTGAATACCTGGGAGGTTTGGTTTTTTTACCCCCTGTGGGGGCGTGCAAAAGATAGGAGGATGTTTTAAAAAGATGTTTAAATGCAGAGAACGTGGAGAAAAGAAGAGGGGAGATGCTATTGATGCTAGGGGGAAAGACGAAGACTAAGACCAAAGAACACAAAACCAAACCAAAGGAACATTATACTCCCTTGACCAGAAGCTTGGTGGACGTGGAAGCAGCTTCTCCTTGGTTAGAAGTGGATCCCGAATGCAGCAGCACTTCGACGTGATCTCCAAAAATCTCCTCCTCAAGCCATGAACTCAAAGGTCCTATTTATAGGCCCTCAAACCCAAGGTTCGAGTTGGAGGGATAATGACTCTAAAATCAGCCTGAAACTAGATAATCCTTCAAGATAATACTCCCAGGAGTCCATAGAAACAAACAGAAGGTTCTAGGAGCCTCTGGTGAGAGAGAAATCAAAGGATGAAGGACTCTAGTTTGTCCACGGCCGAGCAGAGGAAGAACAGCAGAGCAGGACTCTCTGTCTGCACTAGCAGTCATGCGATAGACCGCTACCCCCAATAAATGGTAATTTGAGAGACCGCTAGAAACACGTGTCTGTTGACATGTCCCCCCCTCTTCTTCTTTCTCTTACCTTTCTAAGTCAAGATATAAAGGCAAGCAAAAAATAAAGGAAAGAAATGTGTGGAGAGGTGTGTGTGTGATCATGATCGCCACCAAGACACGAGGTACCGAAGAGTACTACGCACCTTGGAAAGGATGAAGACACTCGCCTGAAGTGCAGCGCTAGCAGTAGTACACGGTCCAGGGCGAACCGCTCAATGGATGGCACGGCCGCTTGATAGGCCGTTCACAGCGCTGGAGAGAGAAGCGGGACGAAGGCTGGATTGGCTCCAAAACGGTTCGCAGACGGCCGCTCACAGGATCCGGATGGCTCGTGGAGGACCGCTCTGATCTGCAGATGGATGGAGGTAGATCGTTCAAAACTGCCAGACTCCAAGTTGTAGGACATGATCCTCCACCCCTTCCGGCCAACCAAAGGGGATGGGCCTCGTGCTGTGCTGATGTTGACCTACAAAACAATGTAGAGGACAAGGAAATAACACCCAAATTAACCCTGGAATGTATAGCAACTATAAAATAGAATGGAAGATCGACATAATGGCATGGAATGGGTGATACCTGGGGTGGTTTTTAAACCCCTATAGGGCGCAAAAATAAATGGGAAGGGTGTAAGATGAAGATGGCAAGTGCAAAACGTGGATGGAAAGGTGATGAAAAGAGCGTGCAATGAATGGAAAAATGGTTAAACACCTAGACTAAAACACAAAGAAAGTGACTACTCCCTTGACCGGAGGCTCAAAAGGATGTAGAAAGCCTCCCTCCCTGGCTACAGCTGGCTCAGAAATTTGGCAGAGCTTCGACGTCGACGTTGGATCTCCCCCCTTCAAGCCTAGACTAGGGGTTCTATTTATAGACCTCTAAAAGTCCAATCCCGAAATTGGGTTTTCCAATGGATATCAATCCGAGATTATTAAATAAAATCCGTAGATAATACTCTAATCTTCCACCAGGATCAAACGGCATCCCATTTGGTTGAGAAACCGCAGAGAAATGGGTGGGAGAAGTTAGGGGTTTATTAACTGATGGAGAGAGAAAAACCAAACAATCCACAGATCTCGTGTCTTTACACAGTCGCGCGATAGGCCGCTCAGTCATGTACACAGTCCATTGCTAGACCGTCTAATGCTGTCGGTGATAGACAAATAAAATAGGAAATTATCCAGTTATCCACCGAACTGACCGGCGATCACGGCGCTGGACTCTTTCGGATAAAACGGTCTAACGATAGACCACTCAATGATGGAACGGTCTAATGATAGGCTGTGTAAATCGTGGCGGTGATAAATCCAGAAAAATAGGATAAATAAATAATTATCTGAGAAACCCACTTGTTTAGGACTCTGGGATATGAACGGTCTAAAGACCCGTTCAATGGCAGTAAACGGCTGAACTCAGACCGTGTAAAGGCTTGTTAGTGGAAATTAAAAAAATCAAATAAATATCCAATAAATCATTATGAGCTTGTAAACGGTTCCAAATAGACCGCCCAACCACTGAACGGCCCATCGCTAGACCGCGTACCGCCTGGACGTTTGAAATTAATAAAATGGGATAAACGAGCCCATTTACACCAAAACCAAGCGAAATCAAGGCCCATTAAACCTGAATTCGAGAGCAGACCTAGCCAGGGAGGGAAATACCCACAAAATAAGCCCAAAGACGTGCCTGGAAATAGTCCAATGAGAATAGACAACTCAAGGCATCAATAAATGGTGGTAAGGGGAATGACCCAACTCATAGGCAAAAAATGGGTGTCAACAGATGCCCCTCCTTAACGTCCTCTTTGCAGGGGAGCGAGCGAAGGTGAAGCGAAAGTGAGATGGAACGTGGAGATGAAGCGGAGCGGACTGAAAAGCCGGCATTAAGGTAAAAGACACCCGTTTCATTGCCAAAGAGCGATAGGAATCTTCCAGAAAACTCTGAACCAAACACAAGGAATGACCGGACTAAAATGACCTCAGTCTGGAGAAACTAACTAAATGAAAAGGAAAACACACGATCAACCTCATGGGGGACACAATCCCTCAGACCAATGAGGGGACCAGAGCGAGCAGCAAAAGTAAAGAAATGGACTAAGACTCCAGACTGGGACCTTCAGTCAACCAAACCAGGTGAACAGACTAGAGAAAATCTTCCAACTCTGAGTAGAGTAGTTCCTCCTACTCGAAACCATGAACGCACAATCATCCATCACAAATGAGACACCTTCAGACAGACCATGGATCATGAATGCTGAAAAGATGCATATGATGCATGATGGGCTAAAATAAAGGAAATCATTAAATGGAATGCAAATAAAACCATAAAAATAGAAAGTACTTGAGAATAGTATTGCTAGACCATGGCAATCAGAGTCAGGACACTATCCGCAACCACGGCGTGCAAGATAGAACCATCGTCCCCTAATTTTCCTAACCTAACGGCCTATCTGGTGATTAAACACATGAACCTGGATCATCATTGTTTTTGTTATAGGGGAACATCAGATCCTGGAACACGTGACCAACCAACTGGTTCTCGAGATAATATAACATAAATACCATATAGTAATGCAATAAGGGATATAGGGATCGGAATACTTACCTGACTTACCTGACGGGAGTGAAAGGCAAGTTGGAGTGAAGCTGCAAAGAATCATGAACAGATTTGCAATATTACATCATGAAATAATCATTCAAGCCGAAAATATCCTCAATTAGTCACATAATGTAGCTAAGTGGGGCTCAAAAAACATTTTTCATCATTGTTTCAATATATGAACGGTCTAATAATAGACCGCTCCAGAAAGTAAATGGTCCCGTTAGGGCCGTGCAAGCATTGCCAGTTTGAATGTGATCGTGAAGATGCACGACCCTCTATGAGGCCGTTCAATGGAAGTGCACCGTTAGAACCAAAACGGTCATATGTATGACCATCCAGTAGTTACACGGTCCATCAATAGTCCGTGTAATCCCTGGCGGTTTGAAAAAAATAAACTCTTCCTCTTCCTCCCCCCTCTCCACCGTAACCGACGGAGGAGGAGAGGAAGACGCTACCAACCCACATTCTCCACCCCCCTACTCTCATTCTCCCACTCTCTCGTTCTCCACTCTCTCCGCTTCTCCCTTTTCTATGCGATTCAAACATCAGTTCCTGAGACGCGTTGCCCGACAAATGGCCGAGGAAAGTGCCGTACCGCCGCCGCCCGTGGACGTGGCGGAGGAAGTTCCGACGCCGCCATCCGTGGTCGAGATAGAAGAGCTGGCACCCACGGCCGAAGGAGAGGTGACGACGGTCATCGCCGGATCGCCAGGAGATGTCAGAGCGGTAGAAGGAGCAGAGGAGCTGTCGGAGACGGTGGCGGCGACGGCGGGGAAACCGACCAAGACCCCCGAGGTAGGTCTCCTAAAAACCTTCCTTTAATTATGCATGTAGCCCTAGGCGAGAGAGGAGGGTCACACGACCCCTTTAGGGCTGGTGGGGAGGCCTCGTGGGCCCTCGCCGCCGGCGAGATAGGTTTGAATGTCGTCGGGGACGATGGTCATAAAATGGTTCAATAGGAACCGCTCACCAAAACCACACGGTTCAAATAGAACCGTTCAAAGATAACACGGCCCATGGATGGCCGTTCCAAGGGAACTGAACCGACAGGGTAACACGGTCAGAGGAAGACAGTGGACATCTAGGACGGCCGGCATTGGTCCGTTCAGAATATGAAACGCTGAGAATAGGGCGGTCTCCAACAGACCGTGGGAAGCAGCATAGTTTAAGGACAGACCGTGTAAGTTTAACGATAAGGGGCTTGAGAGAGGGGGATGACACAGTCAAGTGGCGACCGTGAGCCCATCGGACGGCCAGGAATGGGCCGTTACTAGAGTGGACACAATATAGTAGCACGGTCCTCACAGGGCCGTCCATTAACCAGAGCGGTCCATGGGTGACCGTGGACCTCTGAAAGGGGCTTATTAGAACGGTTGAAAGCCAACCGCTGAAGGGGAAAAAAGCCCATATGTGACCGTTCATTTAGCAGTGTGTATTTTTCTTTCTTTTTTCTTCATTTATTTGTTTAATGAAATGCATGATTTTATTATGAAATGCAATTGTCCTAAATGTATGCAGGGAAAGCGCAGGACTTGGATCTCCTGGCTACAAGTCCGAGCAGTGTACCTCGCACTGCTAGACTTTCAGCGGGAGAGGCTCACGGCGATGGGCTTCGCCGAGTTCCTGAGTGTAGAGGTGGCTCGACTGGACACGCCACTCCTCTATGCTCTACACGACCGCTGGGATCCGGTGAGCCAGACGCTCCTTTTCTTGTTGGACCACATGGTCCCCATGCTGGAGGACGTTGCGTGCATTACCGGATTACGCTTGCATGGGACACCAGTTAGCGGGAGGACATACCCCGACTACTGGGAGCTGGCCCATAGGCTACTGGGCCTGGAGTTGCTGCACCCGGAGCGTCAGTCGATGACGCTGACAAGTGTGAGGGTACAGGAGAGCCTCGAACTTAGGGGCGCGGGGATAGCGACAGGGGAGCTGCCCTAGCAGCACTTGTAGAGGTTAGTGGACCAAGCCCGACCCAGAGTAGCAGCTACGGCGGGGCCCGAGGCAGACGTGGTCCTGCGACGCTTCCTGATGCTGTTCTTCAGGAGGCTACTATTTGCGATGAGGGCCGACATCATCAGCTGTCGGTTCCTTCCACTGCTCGAGGACCTAGGGCACGTTGGTGACTACGCTTGGGGAGCGGCGGTCGTCGCATTTTTGTTCGACACCCTCAGCTCCACCAGCCGGCGGACGATGCTTGGGGGCTTCTCTCCCTTACTCCAGGTACGACTCAACCTTTAAATACTATGCAATTTGCTATATGATTCCTATAAATGCTATATGCTAACATTTGATGAAATGCAATGCAGGTGTGGGCCTACGTGAGCCTACGTGGGCTAGGGAGAGGGGAGGAGACTTACCCGGATCGGCTGCCCATCGCCAGGTGGTGGACAGCTTCACGGGAGACTGGGTCCCTGCGGAGACAGGTCAGGGAGATCCAGGATGACTTGGACACTCTGCCCTTCCCCTCGGTAAGAATCTAAACTCAAACTCTTTCATTAAATGCCACTTATATGCTTATGATACCGATGCAATTTTTCTATTCGACAGGTTCGTGAGGGGCACGAGGGTCAGCCCTGGGTCGTGGTAGCCCTTGCCTACTAAGGCCAAGACGTCTAGCTCCACTGCATGAACATGGTGGTGTCGCTCCACTTCCACTTGATGATGAGGATGATCGGCGTCCACCAGCCAGCCGTCGAGTTTTCGGCACCAAAGAAGCCGGAGGAGCGAGTCGGGCGACACCCCTGAGGACTGGCCACGGAGCTGGACTGGACAGTGCGGGCAGCAGAGCAGATCACCGACTGGGTAGCACGCGGGCGGGTGGTTGCCGCCCGAGTAGAGAGCGAGGAGGCCTACTACACGGCCTACGCCCGGCACTACAGGGACCAGGTGTTCTGTGGTGCCCGCCGACTGGTACGACTTCTAACTCTAATGTTTGCTTTCTAT
Source organism: Amorphophallus konjac (assembly GCA_022559845.1). Classification (NCBI taxonomy): domain Eukaryota; kingdom Viridiplantae; phylum Streptophyta; class Magnoliopsida; order Alismatales; family Araceae; genus Amorphophallus; species Amorphophallus konjac. The sequence continues at coordinate 14,192 of JAHNEJ010002878.1, read as the reverse complement.
ATGATTAAGCACTAGCCTTTGGACTTCCTAAATGCAGATTGACCCCCAGGGGAGAATCGCGGAGTTGCAGGGACTCCTCCACTCGACCATCCAGGAGCGAGACGAACTCCGATAGGCCCTGACCCTCCTGGTGAGTTTCCCTAACTCTTGAACTTACTTATGCACATGTTTATGATTATGAATGACTAACCTTGGACTTCTAAAATGTAGCGAGCCGAGGGAGCCCAGCGTTAGGGGGTTGGCGCACCCTCTTCCTCTTCCCAGACTCCTGCAGACCATGCCGAGCGGGAGGCAGAGCTTGCACAGATGGTGACGCGGGCTGAGGCAGCCGAGGCGGCGCTCTCCGAGAGGGTAAGTGGTCACTACGCTTTCCCTGTTGATTATGTTTATGAAATGCAATTCACTAACCATGATGCATGTATGTAGATGATCGAGCTGACCAGACTGAGAGAAGAGATGGAGCAGAGTCGTGCAGTAGCACGGGAGGAGGCTACCCGCCTCCGGGAGGAGATGGCGCGGAGCCGACCATCAGACGCGGTCAAGACGACGCTCCTTCGCACGGAGTTAGAGCGTCTCCTGGCCGGAGCTGGAGTGGCGGAGCACTACCGAGCTGAGGTGGAGCGCTACCGAGCTGAGGCAGAGCGAGCTCGGCTTCAGGTGGCGAAGTTGGAGGGCGTTGTGGAGGGGATGAGCCAGAGATCTGATCGCAGTGGCACTCTGAGCTGCAGCACTCACGGTACGCACGGCTCCTTCAAGAGTTACTTCACTGGTTCCTCCGATCACCGGAGGAACGAGGAGGAGGAGCGGCGCCGATGACACCACGAGGAGGCGAGCTCGGCGATGCCCCCGCCAGTGAAGAGGCATGAGGGCTCGGGCGACAGCAGTGGGGGCCAGGGAGAGGGACAGGCTTGATGTACTTGTGACACGACTTATGTATATGTGGATATGATAGTGATATGATATGTTTTTTATTTTGATTTTGTGAACGAAATGTGTGAATGAATGCAAATGCTTGATGCTAACTAACTAACAACGACTCCTAACCTGACACGAGTGAGTGGGAGAGAGAGACGACAATAGCCTGAGTGGAGTTGGTGCAAGAGGATAAAAATTGAGGCTTCAGGTTGCTAAATGGTCATACAAATGACCGCTCCAGGGTTGACATGGTCTCCAAATAGACCGCCGAAATCTGCTCGGTTGAGCGTCAATGAAGCAAATAAACGGTCCATGATGGTCCGTTCAAAGAACCAAAACGGTCCTGTTGGAACCGTGCGCTTAGAAGAACGGCCTCTCCACGACCGTGCAAATACCAGGGGTCGAAGCGTGTAGAAGGTTGCTGAACGGTCTCTATGAGACCGTGCCCTGAATAAAGCGGTCTATCGATAGACCGCGTACGCAGGCGCCCTGAGAGCCCGAGCGAGACTCTCTTGGAGAGTCCTAACCCGAGAGTAGGGGTTCTAAACCAACCCAAACTCTATCCTAATCTGATCTAGAACTATCTTACCTCAATTCTAGTGGGTTTAGGCCTCTAATCAAGTCCTATAAATAAGGGGGGACTTCCAAGTTCGTTCTTCACACACCAACCCTCTTTCAAACCTTGAAATCCTTCTCAATCTTCCTCAAAACATCATGAAGAGGGCCTTGAAAGGGAGCTCAATGGGAGAGGTAAGCTTTCACAAATTCATTCAATTCAATTAATTCATTCAAATGCACATATGTTCTTTCTCTCTTCTTTTCTTTTTTCTTTTCTCCACCTCAGCTTCTTCCTGGCCCTAGGCGCTACTCCACCTTGAAGTGGATGGCTCCCATGATCCGTGAACTGCCCATATCCGTGACATCCATCCTTAGGTCTTGGCATATTCACCCTCTTCTAGTGCTAGCCAAGAACTACCCTAAGCTCTCCCTATATTGGCATAGCATTTCGGCCTTGGTAGAGATATGGCACCCTCAGACCCACACTTTCATTTTCCCATCTTTTGAGGCCACCATCCTTCTAGAGGAGGTGGAGACCTACTTGTCTTTTCCTAGGTCCAAGGTGGGTGAGGAGGATTTAGTCTGTCACACCGTTGCCCCTGTGGATCCTGCCCTTATCTTAAGAGAGTTCATACCTAGTAGCAAGGACATTCGCACCATAGTGGGCCCACACTAGATCCATTTACTACCTCTCATCCAGTGGGTGATAGCACACTGTAAGAATAAGTGTGGGTGGGACGAGGCAATAGCTAAGGCCGCTTCCATTTGCTTGTGCGGGGCCATACTCTTCCCCTCTGCCGACCATGTCTTAGATGTCCCCATCCTTAGCACCATCAGTGGTCTGTGGTAGGGTCTTTCCATCTCTCAGGCCGTCCTTGCCTACCTATATGAGGGTCTTAGCTCAACTGCTCTAGGGGGTCCACTATCTGGCTCTATGATTCTCCTGGAGTGCTGGATGGGAGTTAAGATGAAGTTCATGCATAGGGAGGATGTCACCTCGGTCAGCCGGATCTTTTGGAGCCATCCATTATTCTTCAACGGCAGTTCTTTCAGGTTCTCCCAGTAGGTGGAGTGTAGGACAACAAATAAGAAGAGTAGGGATGAGTGGCACCTCTACATCAACACCTTGCCCCTAGATCAGTTCGTGATGCGCCCGTTCTTCCTCCACGGCACCACGCTCAAGCTTCCTAGGAGGCTTGGACTCGACTTTTGGCTTGTGGGAGACACCATGTTGGCGATGTACAGCCCACACAGGTGTTTTCTACAGGTTAGGCTCCCCAGGATGACAGTTCCAGCACTGCCCCACCTTCCCGCACTACAGGCGAGGAGGCTCGGCACCGAGGAGGATGAGCAGGCAGTCAGGAGTGCGTTGATTATGTGGGAGATCAGCAAGGTGCGTACCCTACCTGCGGAGGTGACGGAGCTCCAGGAGGCATACCAGGCATATGTGAGAGAGTTACGAGAGTTTAGGCCTCGCGGGGATGCCCGGCTGAGGATTGAATGATTTTCTTATTTTCATGATGCTCATGTTTGGAAATGTTTGCATTTGAATGAATAAAATTGATGATTGGATTGATTTGAATTTGGCCTTTATTGCATGGGATTGAACGAACTTGAGATGGGATCTCGGGATGAACACAGTCTATTAGCAGACCGCTCAGTTAGATAAACGGTTAGAGTCTAACCGCGCCAGAGAATTGAACGGCCAGACCTGGGCCGCGTAGTAGATCAACCGTAGGGTAAAGAACAAGGACTTTTGGAGAGTGGAACGGTCTATCGATGGACCATGGATAGAGTAAAATGGCCAAGCCTGCACCGTTCTAATTTGTAAACGGTCTAGTAAAGACCGTTGATTCTTGAAGGTTCTAGACTTGGAAGCGGTCTGAACGAGGCCGTGTGAAATCTGGAATGGTCGGATGTTGACCGTTGGAGGGTTTAAAACGGTCGCCAGAGGACCATGCAGAGATGGAAATACTGAACCTTGTCTTCGACCTGCCCCTGCACACATATAAACAAGAAAACAGATTAAATCTGTTTTAGGCTTAACCCCTTGCCTGTAGCAAGTTAGGAAACGACCAGTTCTTGATTTTTGGTCAAGGGGGTAAGCCTTATTAAATAGGCAAAATGACAAAAGAAAAAAGGATGCAATGCATGCCATGAAATGCAAGCAATGAAAATATTTTTTGTAGTTTTGAAATATTTTGATTTTTTGGGATTTTGAAATATTTGATTTTGTTGGATTTTGAAATATTTTATTTTTTGGACTTTGAAATATTTGATTCTTTTGAAATATTTGATTTTTTTGGGTTTTGAAATATCTGATTTTTTTGAGTTTTGAAATATTTGATTTTTTTTAGACCAAGCCAAAAATGCTGGTGTTCATCCAAATTTGCTTGTAAAGCATGGAAGTCACGCAAAGCAGAATGAAGACTCAGAGTCAAAAGAATAGCCAATGCACAGGAGCAGACCTGAAGAGACCACGAAGCACAGTGTGTGAACGTGATGTACACCCGCATGTCCCGTGTCACTCATGCTTCACTCACGCCACCTACGGGTGGGGGGCATTTATTGACACCTAAAATATACCAGAAGAAACTATAACATATTCACAGCTTTGAAGATCAGTCGAGGGCACAGTTCACGTGCTATTCCTGGGAGATCTGAGAGTCTGAATAGAATAGACCCACTACCCCTATCATTCTGTTCGACTATAGCCGTCTCTGGCTAAGTCGCTGTCCAGTACTGCTATCGTTCAGATAGTCATGCTGATTAAACTACAACAACATTCAGGCAACCATTGCCTGCTGACACCGATGTTCAGACATCTCTGACGCTCCAAGAACCAGGATGCACGGTGCCCCGCACGTATGTGTGAATGCAAGGTGTAGACGGGCTCGGTGGGGTCGTAATATGCATATGTCAAGAACCCCACCGTCGAGAGGAGTTCACTGAGTGGATCCTGGACGGATGGGTCGAATGACAAGAAGATGGGCCAAGCCCAAACAAGAGACCGGACGCGCCGATGGCTGTCACGCCGGGAGGAGCGGTTCTGGCGCGCCGGGGAGCTCATGCCGAGTGAATGAAGGGTCTCACATCTATAAGAGGCCTGCCCTTCGAACAAAACAAAGAGAGCACATGCAGAGCATAGAAGAGAGAAAAGAAAAAAAGGGAGAAAGAAGAAGAGAAAGAGAGTGCTTAGCCACCGAAGAGCAAGAGGGAGTTCGAGAGCCCTTGAAAGAAAAAAAAGAGAAGAAAAGAAGAGGAGAGAGTCAGAGGTTCGAAGAAGGATCCAGGTGGGAACGTCGGGCAGCTACAGCTTCCTCTGCTTCTCCTCCCTATCTGTCTCAACTTTTCCCTCTGTATTTCCGATTTCTAGCATCTTTGCTTCAATAGCATCGGATGCCAATGTAACCCTGCTTTGTAGGGATTAAGCCTGGATTTCTCTTTCCGATTGAGTCGGATTTCTTTTTCTAAATAGCATGTGTGTAAGCCATTTGGATGAAGTTATTAATGAAAGAATGGGCTGATGTCTGCTACCTCTGATCATTCTTCTCCGTCTTCCCCTGCATCTGAGGTTCTAATCTATGCACGGGCTACAGGTAGCCTTGAATGAGTTCTTTTTATGTTTGAATTCCTCTATCTGTCGAAGATTCTTCGCCATCACTCTATCCCCCTCCTGTGCCACATTTCGAGGGCCTGAGACAGTCTATCTCATGGCTCCTCGTATGCGGACTGAAAGGGATATGTTTAGGGGTTTCCGCCCGCACACTTTTTGCTCTCAGTGAGGCTCCCGGAGGCAAGGTGTTTCCCCCAAGGGTTTCTTCCTCCTCCATCATCTAAGACATTTGAGATAAAACCCCTTTCCTTCAAGCTCCCGAAGCCCTGCTGGGTTCTGAAACCTTCTTTGTAAAACCCCCCGGCGCCGGTGTCTCCCGGCGTGGATTTCACGCCGAGGGCTTGCCACGCCGGCTGAATCCCCCATATCGCGCCGAACCTAACTGGCCTTCGTGCCGAAAACCACCCCTCTTCTCTGCATTGACACCTATGCGTTTGTTGGCCACCCTGGTGCCTTCACGCACGTGCCGATAACCCATACAGCCTCTGTCCATCATATCCTGCCCCATGGGTGTGCATTGCCCTTCCCTCTGACCTCATGGGAGCTATATCAAAGGGGTTAATTGTCCCTCTACATTTTGCAACCCAGTAAACCACGAGGCCCTGCCCTTGCAAGCTCTCCAATGGATTGCATTGGGAATATTACAACAGTGGGGATAAGGTCTCTTATGACCGAGACACTTGAATCACGGGCTACGCCCGGCACTTATTTTGGTTTCTACTCCGGCATTCGTGAGTAGATATCCCATGATATTCTCTTGGCACACTCCCAAAATAAGGGGAGATGCTGTCAAAATTTGCCCAGGGCTTCACTCTGTCATACGGCACGATGTTTCATCGGGATGGCGTAGTTAACCCCTGAATCTGGTGAGAGCCTGAGTTATGATATCTCACGGCATCTTGCCCTCATAGGGAATACATCTCCCTGCTAATGATCTCTTTGAACACCCCCCTCCAGGAGTGCATCCACCCTCATTTCCTATAACCCCCACCTGACTTCATGAAATCTCCACTGAACGCCCATAAAACCCTCACAAATACCCTTTCTTTAAACCTCGTAGAACAGCCCTTGGTGCCACTGCCTCCTGGAGCCAAACCCGCGCCGGGTGGGCGGCACGCCGGGACCAGGGCACGCCGAAGGCCAGGGCGCGCCGGGACCAGGCTGGGCCGAGACCCCCTTGAGCCCCTTTTTCGCGCCGTATTCCTTCGCGCCGGGACTAGGCTGGGCCGATGCCCCTTTGAACCCCCTCCCCTCGCGCCGTCTGCCCTTCGTGCCGGGATCTCCAGCGCCGACTAATATCTGTGTCATTTCACCTTACTAGTGGGTGCTCTTCTTCAAATCTTGATATCTCAACATCCCATTAAACCCCAGAATAATCATCCCAAACCCAGAGGTCCTACTCCCATCAACCCTTAAGCCAGTCTTCAGCATCTTGCGAGGGGATTATCGTCATTCACCTGGGCCCACTGAGATATATTAATGGGGGTTCCTCCCCTACATTACACCGAACACGATAACTCTCCCGTCTCCCCACTGGCCCTCGGAGTCCTGCCACCGCATGTCCTCCAATGGCCGCTCGAGGGGAATATTAACGAACGGCGCAGACGGTCCCGCCATATTTGTATCCTTTTTGGACCCAGGCCTGTGCCTGATTTTCTTCTGGGTCTCCATTCCGGCTCTCCATGGATGGATGTCCTATCTCCCTTTTTTGGGTATAATCCGAAGGAAGAGGGCATGCTATCGGATTTACGCTGTAGCATCGTCATCATGCCCCACGCAGCACATTTTCCCATGCATATCCGCATCAACCCTTACGTATATCAAATGACGTTGACAAAAGGTCGGGTCACACTCGATCGGAAGTCTTCGCTATGCGCGATGGTGGTCTTTGGACCTACGTCCTCTGCCATGTACTAAGGGTCCATTATTCTATGAGTTATGCATCCCTTGCATGATAAACAAATGCCTTCCGTAGGCTTTTGTCATAGTCATCATGTAGTTCTTTTTATTTCGGCTTCGACAGCTCGCTATCTCGATAATTAATCAAAGGTGTTCCCTCCTCGTGGGGGATGTAATTAATGCCATAGCCTTTATGGTATGGCGGACTGCTGGTCCCGACCGAACCTCACATTCGCCCGACATGGGTCAGAATGAGCGCATAATTACTCGTCACTCATGTGACTGGCACGCCCGCTTCGTTAATCAGCCAGTTAACTACCAAGTTAGCCAATTGACTGATCGACCCGCGAAACCCAAGAAAAAAAGGAAGGAAAAAGTTTCCGCGTCAAACGAGTCTGGCACGCCCAGTGGGACCAGTGTCACCTTTCATCTCTTTGCCGAGATATCCGGGCTTCGAAGCCCTCTCAAAGGCTACTGATTATTTCCCTGTTTGCCTTTGCAGGCAGATTAATGACGATCCACGGGATAACTGGCGTCGATTTCGATCATTCGATCGTTGCTGGACACGCGCAAGGGTACCTGGCGGTACACATGGAATTCGGCAGCTTCCCTGCCGCTGTAGGCTTCCCCAACTTTTTGGGGTTAGCCTTCGTCGATATCCTGGAGGTTGAAGCCCCAGAGCCTGCCAAGGAAGTCGCAGAGAAGATGGAGCCTCTGAAGGTTCCCTGCTGCGAAGACTTGCTTGAAAGACCGGCCCCGGCCGCTAGCTGCTTGGTGCACCACGTCATACGTGGGACCCACCCCAGTGTCATCAACAAGCACCCTGGAGGACGCCAGCGTCGCCAGGTCCGCCAGAATGCTGCTGCAATCACCGGAACCCTATCGCAGTCCGAGAAATCTATGCTTGTTAGAGGCATGCGCGTCTTCCTCGATGGACGCACGGCCCGGGTGACCCCAGACCGAGTCATCCCCAACATCCCTATCCGCAATACCTATCAAGCTCTCGCTGGAAGGAGAGCAGAAAGAGAAGAATCCGGCCCCTATGGCCAAGGAAGCTCGACACTCAAGCCGAAAAAGTTCAAACAGGTGTGGGTTCCCAAGCGGACCCGACCTGCCTACCATCTGACACCCATCTGCCGCCGTCCTAGAACGACGAGGCGGGAGTGAGAAGAGAAAGGGGCTTGTCCCCGAAGAATGAAGAAGAAGTGGTTGTGGATCCCCCGTGCCGCAGAAGTTTTCGGGCTGCTGCCCGCCAAGCCAACGTCCCAGTCACGGGACGAAGATTCCAACATCCGGCCGACAGAGCTCGGCTGGCCTATATCCCTCCTGCTGGAGGTCGACAACTATCCCCCGTACTCTATCAAGAGCGGGGTCAAGAGGAGGTAACCTGTCTGATCAGGAACTACTTTCGAGGGCTGGGCAACCCCTCGCTGGGTCAGCAACGACTGATGCAGACAGTCACCACTGACGAAGACTACTTCCCGTCAGTAGCGGATGAAGAAGACATGGGAGACAGAATGATGGTGTCGTCAGTCGATGACAATGGGTACAAAGACGGTTTCGAGATCGAAGCCGATGAAGCCTTCCCCGAGCGGGAAGAAGAAAGAAGAGTTTCTGTGTTCAAGAGGCTGACCTTTCCGCAACAAGCCAGACGGAGGGTCCACCGACAGAGAAGAAGGATGCAGGTCTTTGCTTGCAACATGGCTGGTATATCCAGCCGATATGGGGAGCTTCCTGAAGACTCCCAAGAACTGGCTCAATTGGCCGTACGGCCCGGGCCAGCTACCCGTAGAACAGAAGCGGCAAGAGAGCTTCTGGCGACCATGAGAGGGAAACAACCCCAAGTCTATCTCCGCTGGGATGATAAGGCCCCCGTCTTGACCGCTAATGTGGTGACGACGGAAGAAGAAGACGACGTCCTCCTCGACATCCTGCCTGAGGGTACGTCCGGGGAAACGACAGAGGGTATCCCCACCACTATAGATCCATCAGTTCTAATGCTGCTGCAAAAATATCAACGGGAGATAGATTCTCTGAAGAAACAGCTGATAGAAAAGACTGAGCATTCATCAGCTTCTAAACCACCCGAAGTCCAGGGTGAATCATCCCGGGGAGCGGTTCGTCGTGACGACCCTCCACCGCTCTATACACTGTCCCAGCCATCAGAGCCAAGCATGGCGACAGCGCAACAGCGGCCGCCACAGCCTCAGCCGCTGCTACCTCCGGTGCTCCCCCAGGTGCATCCTACACCCCCGCTGCTGCATCCTCCACAGGCGACCACCCTGGTCACCCCGTACCTACAGCCAGCACACTTCTATCCGGAGCCAGTCGACCCCATGGTCGTGAACCGGATGATGGTGGAAAGGATGATCGAGCTGAAGCTCGCAGAGAAAAGTGAAGGTGACTACGTCGCATTCGATGCCTATCGGGTGCCCTACCCGCAACACCATGCGGCTAAACGGCTCCCCCCAGGGGTCAACAAGCCGCCCAAATTTGACAAATTCAATGGGAAGGGGTCCCCTAAAGAGCATATTGCATATTATATGACCGTTATGGGTGATCTGGCCACCGACGAGTCATATCTGTTGAAGTTCTTCGGGTCGTCATTAACGGGGCTCGCATTTGAATGGTACTCTAGCCTCTCGGCCGGATCAATTAATGATTAGTCGGATATGCAGAGAAAATTCAGAGAAAGATTCCATGTCACAGAGAGGGAGGTCACAGTGGCCGAACTCTACTCAACAAAACAAAGGGCAGATGAGACAGCCCTTGATTACATCAAGAGGTGGAGGAACCTCGAAATGAGGTGCAAGCGGCCCCCGCATCAGGAGGACGCTGTGCAAATATGTAAACAAAACCTCAGGAGGGAGGTCCTGGAAAAGATGATTGGTATGGAAATTCGGTCGTTCGACCGGCTGAATAATGTGGTGGCTGAGGTGGAGGCTTTTCTAGCCAAGCCTGTCCCGACATCAACTGCCAGCACAGCCCAGAAAGGCAAGGCTGCGGAATGGCGCCCCACACCTAAAGAAGCGAATGCGCTTGATATCAAGGCGTTCGAACAACAGAAGGAGGAAGGCAAGAAAGCGGCTCCCCCGCAACTTGAAAAAGCTCCAGATGATAAAGAAGGTCCTTCGCTGAGGGACAAAATGAAGAAAGCTTATTCCTTTCCAAGAGACAAAACCCGAGTCCTGTTCGACTGGGTAATAGAATACGGCATGGTCACTCTGCCTGAACCAAGGAGACCGGAGGACCTGAAAAGAAAAGACAGTCCGAGATTCTGCCCCTACCACCAGATGTTGGGACATCCAATCGAAGACTGCTATGTTTTCAAAGACGTCATCGAAGGGATGGTGAAGAAGAATGAGATAGAGCTGGGAGAGTACAAAGTAGACCCTCCTCAGCCACATGAAGCCCCTTTCAGGAGGGCAGCAATCAACATGGTCTCCCTCTACCAGGCATTACCTGAGGAGATCTCTGAAGCAAGCACACAGAGCACCTACGAAATCCATTTCTTGGAGCCCGTGAAAGAACAACAGGGGTGGCAGCAAATCCCTGTGAAGCACAAGAAGAAGAGGGCAGCCCGCCCAAAAGAGGGGGCACATATCCGTGGCATTATGCTCCGGCCTGCTCCGCCAGTGGTAGCACCCGTATGGGTCACTCCACCTATAGCTGTCAGAATACATACACCTAACAGGAGGAGACAAACTCCGCTGCCAGTAATCAAGGAAACCAATCCTGGAGTCCTTCGACTGCAGCACCTGATTGAAGGGTTGGATGAATATGTGTAGCCCGAATTGAAACCTCTGCTGGTACGAGACCACGTCCTATGGCAAGAACTGGAACAACTCTCACTCAAACAGGTGGAGGAAGCTGAAGCAGCATCCCCTGAATAGGGCAGCCTGTTCTGGGGACAGGCACCCGCAGAAACCAAAAAGAAGAAAAAGCAAAAGAAGAAGAAAAGAAAGGCCGCTAGGGCCCATAAAACACAGGTCGTCTCCTGTAATACCCTGTCAGCACTCTTCAACCTGCCCGGAGAAGAGGAAGAAGAAGAAATTTGCTTCACACCCCATGCTGGGGGAGGCAAGGCCGAGGCCGCAACTGCTACGCATGCCACTCGGTCAGGCCGAAAATGGGGGCGCCAGCCACCACCCAATCACAACATTATGTTCAGAGGGGAGCAACCCTACAAGACGCCTCCGCCGGAGGTTAAGGGGGTCCAAATCCCTCCTCCGTCGGGCCTATATGACAAGAGTGGGGGAAAGGCAGTCCCTTCATTCCTTGAATTTATGAAGATGTCAAAAGGGAAGCAGCCCTACCAAGATGCTAACCCTACACCCGGGGCCGTTCACCCACAGCCAGCGCAATCTACTGAGGATGCGAATGCAGATGGAGCTTGCCCTACAGCAGCTAATAAAGAAGACCCGACAGCCGGTGCCAGTCAAGAGGGTGCCGAGTCCGAGGAAGATGAAGCAGGCCCGTCTAGACCCACAAATCAAAACCTCCCCAAGCCCAGATGGGCTGAAGAGATGAAGCTCTCCAATGTCCGGGCTGGGAGCCGAATAATGAAGTTGCTCAAGAAGCTCCCCGCTCGATTTACGATCTGGGAAATTCTCTCTTTGAGTGAAGAGACTCGACAGACGATCATCACTGCTCTGCAGACGCCTGCTCATTTTGAAGCCTGCGTAGCTGAGGCTATACCAGAAGCCAGTATGACCTTCTCTCCAGAAGACATGATACTACCTACTGCCAGCCACAACAGGCCGCTATATATGAAAGGGCACCTGAACGGAAGAGAACTGAACCGGATTCTGGTTGATCCTGGTGCAGCAGTCAACATCCTGCCATATAGAATATACGAGAGGTACCACTTTAATGTGCATCTCGAGAAAGTCAGGGATATGCGTATCGCTGGCTTCAACCAAAAATGTGAAGTATCTATGGGAGTGGCAGAGTTCACACTGACCCTGGCAGATTTCACTACAACGGTGCAGTTTCATGTCATTGACTCTCGCACCTCCTACAAAGCACTACTCGGCCGCCCATGGCTGCATGAAAATATGGTAGTGCCCTCCACGCTCCACCAATGCATCAAATACAGCCTCCAGGGGAAGGAGGAGAGGATATTTGCTGATATCCACCCATTCGAGGTGTTTGAATGTCACTTGGCGGACGCCAACCTATATACGGGGTCTCCCCGGAAGGTTTCTGAAGCTGAAGCCCCCGTAAGGGCGTCGAAGAATAGATCGGGTGACGGTTGGTATCCACCACCGCCGCGCGGATATGTCAAGCCGAAGGTGGTCTCTCACATCATGACTTCTGGAAATGTCGACAGGGTGACACCCCCAGCATTATACCCCGAAGCTAAGGAAGTACATGTCGATCGATAGCACGACCGCATCCGAGTCCCGGCCGGCCTCACCAAGCCAGTCTCCGGCCTCAATGATCCCACTGTCGAACCTTTCAAAGCTTGGGAGGTGACACTGGAAGATGGGCCCAGCAGCTTGTTCTATACAGCTGAGGAGCATCCCACTCAGGAAGACACAGACTATAGCCTCCTTGAGGATCTAGCCAACCCGCGGGTTCCTGTTCAGGGCCTGGCATTTACAACAGATCGAACGGCCAGGATGTTTCAAAAGCAACACATCCCTCCCGATCAGTCTCAAAAACGCAAGGAAGCTTTCCAGAAGATGTGGTATCCTGCAAATCTGGATAAGGAAATGAGACGTGTCTCTCAACATCCAGGGTTGGGCTTCACCCTGGACGAATATTACTACAGTGGGCGGTACGAGGTGGATACTATCTCTGCCTTCTATCCTACTGAAGATAGCCCTCTGAGGGCAACCTTTGATGAATATCCGACGGAACCCGAATATCTTGAACTCGCTCAGTCCCGAAATCAAGAAGCAGAAGCCTCGGCCCCTTGCCGATGCTGGGAGCAAGTTCATCCTGAAGAAGCGGCCTTTCAAGCCGAATTTGATACGGCTAGCAGTAGCGAAGCCGAAGACATTCAAGAAGTAGGAGTCTCCCCCTCTACAGGGGTCCTACTAATGACAACTTCAACGCCCTTTCTGCCAATCAGGGAGGCCTTAGTCAACTCCAATCAAGGGGAGCCAGCTACCAGAGAAGAAAAAGCCACTTCTGCGGAAGATACAACTGTCCCAGAAGGTGAAACTTCTGCTGCAAAATCAGCATGCTGTCTGGGCCTGGCAGTGAATGGTCACCAGCCTATCATGGCTGTAATCTCATCTGGAAACACCAAGGCTGCTCTTTCATCCTTGGAAGCTGCAACGGCAATGGATCTGCTAATAGAACAACCCACCCAGCCGCTAGCACAAGAGATCAAGAAACCTCAGGAAGCTCTGGCGGTGTCTGACGAGGAAGTCGAAGTACTCGACCCTCAAGATGGCATTCCACACTTCGTCGACCTCCAACCGGCACCTCCGGAGATAGAAGACGGAGGACAAGCCACAGTCGATGAACTGATAGAAGTCAACCTGGGAAATGAGAAGGACCCTAGGCCTACCTTCCTCAGTGCCCAACTGTCCCCAGAAGAACGGGAGCTGTACATTCAACTACTGCTAGAATACCGGGATTGCTTCGCCTGGACTTATAAAGAGATGCCAGGTCTAAGCCCCGCTGTCTCACAACATGAGCTGGCAATCAACCCTGAAGCCGAGCCGGTGAAGCAACCACCGCGGCGCATGAGGCCAGAGCTCATCACCCAAATTTGTGCTGAAGTCGACAAGCTCATTGACGTGGGATTTGTTGAAGAAAACCAGTACACCACATGGCTGGCGAATATCATCCCCGTGAAAAAGAAGAATGGACAGATCTGGATATGTGTCGACTTCCGGGATCTAAATAAAGTCTGCCCCAAAGATGACTTCCCGGTGCCAATAACCGAGGTCATGATCGATGCTACAACCGGCCATGAAGCCCTGTCATTCATGGATGGGTCTTCTGGCTACAATCAGATTTGGATTGCGGAGCATGACCGAGTCCATACTGCTTTCCGAACTCCTAAAGGCATTTATCATTACAAGAGAATGCCGTTCAGACTAAAGAATGCTGGCGCAACCTATCAGCGCGCAATGACCAAAATCTTTGATGAATTTCTCTACCACAAGGTAGAGTGCTACATAGATGACCTGGTGGTCAAAACTAGAAGAAAAGAAGATCATCTGCAAGACCTCTGGATTGTTTT